>DWTW01002534.1:0-10900 GCA_018246275.1 Papilio slateri
CGCCAAAGCGATCATCGTCGCCCATGGACATCTGCAACACCAGAGGAACTGCGGATGCGTTGCCGGCCCTTAATAAAAGTTAAAAGTACTCTTAATATTTTATTATTTCCCTTCTTTAATCGTCTAAGACGTCACTTTCCAGATTTACTTTGGTTCGTATATGATTTAAACACGTACAAAGGTGAAATCTAGTATGTAAAAGAATTTTGTTCATATTTTATGCGCAGTCGTTCATTCGATTGCGATATAATTTTGTCAACTTAATGCATGCATTTGAGAGATCGGTATAGGCAAAGTACAATTAAAAGCATTTATTTTAGACACATGAGAGTTAAAATTAAAGTTTTATATAAAAAACAATATCATAATTCATTGCTTTATGATACAACGTTCATGTTTTGTGGGATTATTGACATATTCAACGTATTGTTTTAAAAAGAAAAGATTTGTTTGTAACGTATACAACTTGATCAACTTTAATCATTCTTTCACCATACCAATGTAGAATAAAGAGAAGTAACATAGGTTATATATTTGTTGTTACCTTGCAGTACTAAAACTTTACGCGCTGAAGCGATGGTACGACCAGTTTTAGTCGACTTTAAGGTACAAATATGGAGTAGATTTTGTGGTATAAATCCTTTGCCTTCTCGAATTAAAATGGCGATCATAAATGCATTGTATGAAACTCGGAACCACTCCAACACAGCTCACATGCGGCCGCCGGAAATTATAAATTACAACATAAAGTTTAAGTGGCCATGCAAAGTTTTAGTTGAATAAATGCAGACTTCACATAATAGAGACAACTATCGATTTTCCGTAAATATTGGTGTTGACAGTCAAAATATCGATAATCTTTAAGCATTTCGTTTTAAATAGTAACGATATAGTACCTAATAATCGAAAAAATAAAGTTTCATTTATCCTACGTTGCGAACAAGACGCCGCATACGCCGTGTTACCTCTGTGATCATAGCCCACTAATTAGATTATACTTTGACAGAATCGGTCATTTTTACAAAAATACATATTACTCGTGCACAATTACATAAGACCCGATTCAGCGCTAAAAAAGTTTTAGTCGTGACGTAATCTAAATATTACAAAGAAAAATACATTCAACTTCGTTAATACTCTTAATTCAACTCGTTATAGAAATAAGGGCGCACGCGGGTAGATCAAGTGTAAGTTAGCACAATTTTCATGTTCATATTTTTGAAACTATGCACAAATAATGGGCGTCTTAAGGCTCTATTGCCATTTATTAATGATTTCTTAGTAAATGTAAATGAAAGTGCCATCTATTGGTAAGTCAATAAAACGATCTTCCTGTTCATTAATTTAAAAAAAGCTGTAAACGGGATTGTGAGCCCGTAATTCCATATAAATTTTAGAAAATCCAAGAAATACCTTTAATGTAAATAACGTTAAGCTTTAATATTTTAATAACAATTGCCGGTACAACCTATATCCAGTTTAACATTTAACCCAAGTAAGATGTTATTAGATGACTATGTGAAGTGTGTAAGGTGAATAAATATTTAAACGTTATTAAAAATCATAACAAAACTAGGCAGAACAATATGTTATTAAAATTTTGTTTCATAAATAAAATAAAAACATAAAGAGTCTATATATTATGTAATAAAATAGAATAGCAGGAAAACTGGTTGTCATTATCGCCTTCAATAACTCTACAACATAAGGCTTGAACATACGAAAATACAAGACACAGAGAGTCAGAGAGAATACGTACAGAAATCTAAGTAAATCAAATTCTCTTAATATACGGTCAAAGGTACAAAGTAGGAATGTTTATATAAGTTAATGAGATGTAAATATCAATTAATTATATTTTTTTGGTTAGAATTATCTTTAGGCATTAAAACAAATTACCTGTACAATAAATTTACTCACACTATATTCTGTAAATTAATAGTAATTTAAATTAAATTTATATAGAGTGCTTGATGTCAATATTTTACTGACCCATATCGGTGAAAGTAAAGTGCTGTACACATATAGTTACACGGGAGAGATACTGGCGCAATTCCATGAAGACTGGAGAGGACTGGTTACAGGAATGGAAAATTAACGCTGGATTTCCAGTACAGAAGAGATGAGTGCCGACCGATAACGGTCCTCGTGACATTTGACTATCATGGCAATGGAATTGTTTTGATCACACTGTTTAAAGAAAACTTAAGTACCTCCAATTATTTCATAGGAGGATTTGGCGTCAGGCAGGCGGCAGCCGTAAAAACTGTAGCCAAACCAATACAGTATAGACTACGAACTACCGTGCCTACCCCATATAAGTGGGAGAAAGGCAGGAAGATGATGATGGTGAAAGTAAAGTAATTATAAAAATATCTTCAAAACCCACCCACACTTGTTTACGATAAAATAATTTTTTAATGACTTCTTTTAGTGACAAAAAACGTGTTTTTAAGTTTTTTTTCTAACTATTATATTATTTATTTTTTTAATTCGGCCAGCTACAAAAGCTTAGTTTTTTTATTTTATCCTGATAGTCCTGATCAGGACTAAAACAAAGTTATCAAAAATGAATTGTCATCGATTCTCGATGCAAGTGTAAATTTTCAAGTTAATCGGTCGTATACGTTAATGAAAATTATGACGAATGATTATGTTACATATGTACATACAAACATAAGCTAAGCTAAGCTTATAAAAGCGTATTCACCGAGTTATTAGATCGGAGTGTTAGAAGGATATAAGCTTATCACCACATATCAGAGACAAAGCCCACATTTTTTAACGTAAGTACTTTACTCCATTTTAAATTTGCATCCGAAATATCAATTATCAGATTGAACGCACCCTTGTTTAGTGTACATTATTATTTAACGTTCATTCGTTCCCGTTTCCATCAAGCGCATGCGTGAGACGAGACCGATAAGACTAGCGTCGACTCACCCGGCGCGATCACGCCACCATTCAATTCATTCCATTGCTGTCAGCGAGCGAGTGTGTACGTCTTCTTCTAACTAGCTAAAGCTAACTTTTATAAAACAAAATGGAATTCATTGGTAAGAAATACAAGATGACCTCTTCGGAGAACTTCGACGAGTTCATGAAGGCGATCGGTAAGTGATATTATAACGTACTTTCACTAATAAACACAGTTTTTTAAGAAGAACCAATGCGTGCCGGGTAGAGTTGATCGACCACGCCATCTCATTTTTTAAGCACCGCGTACTATCCCGCTACTTTTTCTTTTTGGAATTTTATTATATTTCAAATTCAGAATGAAAATTATATTTAATAGTTTAAGTATATTATACTAATTAAAAAAAATACACAATTTAACAATTAAAGAAATGCGTATAAAAGTTTTAAACGAAACGCCTTTGCTTATTTGGGAAAACTTTGAAATTATAATACGCTTCTTTTCAAATAAATTGACACCAGCGTAAAATGTACATAGCTTTAAATAGGTTTGAAAGATATGTATTTAATCTTTAATAACACACAGTTTATATGTACATTTATGTAACCGCTATACTCACTAATGATCTAGAAATGAATTAATTAGTTTCAGTCCCAACAAAACGGAGCGAACTCATTTTCATGTATATTTTTTATTATATTATTGGGACAGGTTTTATGCCCTTCGCCGTTTTGATGGTCAAGTTTAATAAAAGTAGAAAAAGTTCCAACTGTAGAAAAAGACAGGTTTCTTTTAATTTGGCAGTTGGACCACTCGACCACGTGATAAATGTTGTAATTTCTTTTATTTAATCCCGCGAATTATTCTCTTTTCAGATTTTATCTAATGTGTTAGGTTACTGTATATTCTATAGCATTTGTCATATTTGTCGCCGTTTATGATGAGTTTCTATGAATTTAAATATGAACTTTGAGCAAACTCCTAATTTTAGAGTTGCTTTACAGTTTGCTTCTTGATTATTAAATAAACGGCGTGAAATAAGAACCTTTTTCAAATTGTTATATCTTTAGATTATTTATTTATACCGACAGTTTAAAGGCGACTATTATTGATAGTTTATAGATTGTCTAATTATAACAACACAGCTTATTAATATGTTGTAAGAAAAAACTTAAAATTGTTTTATATTTGTATATTATATATTGTATACTTAATTTCAAGGAAATACTTGGTTTAATTATACCAGAAGAAAATACTAATTGGAATTCTCCTTAGAACTTAGTAATTGTAACACTCGTAAACACATTAGAAATTGTAACATGGAACTTTCTTGAAACTTTCATTTAAAAAAATAGACACAAGCTTAAGTCTTTATTTTTATCGCCGGTACAAGTCTTCGATGACACCTAATTAAATATTTATTCATAATGCCAACATGAATGTTTTTATCAATACAACACACAGGTAGGTAGTCACAGAACGTACGTACTGGGAATCGGCGTTATCATTGTCCGTTGATATATCGCAATACCCGCCGATGTCGTGGCGCTTCGTTGGAAAAGAAACGATATCTGCAGTCGTACGATTTGATAAAGAATAGATGACACATTGTTTGTTGGTCGGCAAAAGTACAAAGTACAATGCACTACACAAGGAAGCTAAACTAACATTTGCAGAAAAGCTAATAAAAAAGAACTGTGAATAAAATAAATGAACCGCATATTTATGATGGACAAAAGGTAACCTATCTGGTGATATGAATTGCGAGCGAATTTTTAGTAACGAAATGCGTTAACAGACTGTTTGTAAGTTAGCCTAGGTCATATTTGTGCATTAAAATCGAAGGTACGAAGGACACAGACACTAGAAATTATATGTTCCTTACACCATTTTTATTTCTATAAGTGGTCGAATAGATCACAAGATTGTTTTTTTTTAATTGTTATAGAATTATTGTAATTTAATTACTAATCTTTAAAAATTCACAACGTTGCCTATAGTTTTTGAAATTAAGGTGTAGCCGATTTTCCCAGTGCTTGAGTGTTTATTTGTTAGATGACGTTACTACTTTGTAATATATTAAACTCATTAATGGCCCTAGCCAAGGTTTCCAGGGAATCCTAACGAGCTAAATTATATGTAGCAATATTTAAGTTAAACATCTTCATGCAAAGCAGACATTTGTTTATCATTCAACTTTCTCTCTATTTCAGTGTTACAAAAGTATACGGTTAATAAGAAGTATTAACAAGGGTAGATGTAAAATAATTTAGTCATTCTAAAATATGCGATGTCACAGTAACGTCTCGAGGAATGCACACTACCTACATCTCGTGACACATTTGTCAGTTATCAATCTATTTGCCGCAGGAACGCGTCATGTCTGCTATTCTCAAGCTCGGTTTATCGTACGGTCATTCGAAACTACTGCCTTATAAGTCGCACGGTTTTAATAACATACGTATTGACAATTCAACTTAATATATTTTAGGCGTCTAGTAACATACCTAGGTAGCAAAGACCACGTATGAGGTAATTTAATGAAATGAACATATTTAAATAGTGTTTCATAGTTATATCAGCCCGGCACTTCGCGGGTAACCTTACATATACGGTAACAATTTTGGCGTAATGTCGTACTAGACAGTTATTTTTTTTTGCAACAATCATTGTCATATTTTAGTCATTTTACAAATCGCCTGAAAATGTACGAAAATCCGTTCAGTTTTGAAGTTTGTTGCGTTTAGAGGCGGACGCGGCTAAGGATTAACTATTCTCTATGACCGCATTTTTTTTGTTTTCCTTTAATTAATTCGTAATAATTTTAATTTGTGTAAGAAGAAAAATGTTAGGTATCGATAAATAAGTATAAAAGATGTCGTGTTATATCCTCAGCGGTGACACAATATACTGTTTTATTTGAACAAGGTTACGATTGTGCGTTATGACTAATACAGTTTCTTTTGAAAGGTCTTGTTGTTTCTATCATTATGATAAGAGCGAATGAATCATTTTTATTATTTTACTTAATATAAACCCAATCTAAATATCCATTCATCACAAACTATATTCGAGGTAAGGAATTCTACGTACCAAAATCCAAAGTTATTTTAAAGTAAAACGTTTAACCTTTTTACTATTGACCAAAGGTTAGACACAACTGCAAAAAAACGAAATTAAACGCTATACCAAGAATGAGGCTCTTTAAAACGAAACCTAAGAAGAATGGAATTCTTTTGTGATTTGTTTGAAAAATATTTTTTGTAATGAATTATTTCGTTTTTATACTAACCTATAAAAAGGGGAAATGTATAGATATATAGGGTTTTTTTTTTCATTGTTTGGAATTTCTAGTTTTAGTAATTCTAGATATTTCGTACTTAGTTGAACGAATCAATATTGGAACTATTTTTTAATTATTACTTTTTATACCAAAAGGTACCTCTTTTTAACACACTTTTATAGCTTGGTCTGTATGTAACGGAATATATCGTTTTAATTTTCACTTGTATATTATGTATATACGTATGCAGGTCCTATTGACTTGAAAATTTTGCACTCGTATCAAGAACCTACGACAATACATTTTTCATAACTTTGTTTTAGTCTTGTTCAGGATTATGAGGAAAAAATAAAATTATTTTAAAATTGAGAGTATCGCCATCTTTCATTAAAAAGCCATCATAATTATAGGTGTAAATTTAAATAACAATAGATACTTTATGAAATTGAACTTAGCGTGGTTTGTAGTTTTTAAAACTTAATTATTTTTAGGCAGTTTGTAGTATACCCACTAGCCATTTTGTATTGTCGTACTCGACTGTAGTCAATTCGTCGGCGTCATAATCACTTCCCATATTAGACATCAGTCGGCTTCATCTTTGTATAACGAAGCGTACGAACGTTAAGTTTTAAGGCATAAAAACTGTCAACCCTGGGGTTTAAAGTAGTATTCCCAGTTGAAGCAATATTTAAGTGGATTTTCCAAAATCGTAAATATTTTTACGCGCACCCTGACAGGCACAAGACTTTTTATAGGAACATAAGAATGCAAACGAGCAGCGGATTGTGTAATATGAAGTGATTACCGCCACTATGTTTTCACAATAAACGAATTTCCACTATAATTATTATTCTTTACACTTATTAATACTAACGTAGCTTTCGCTGCGATATAAGTTTTTTAATTAATTTTTTATCTGAGTCTGGAGTTTGTCGCAATAAATTGTGGGGGGAATTTTTTGGTTCGAATATTATCTTTTATCGAAACATCAAATTTAATACCACTTGATTGAACACGTTATACAGACATTAATTCTTAATCAAGATTGAATACTTATTAATTACAAAATCGTATTATCAATTTCGTTCTGTCTGCCAATCATCGTAAATGATACGATGATTGGTAAAAAATGTATTGTTCCGATTCGAACTTACGAAAAATCGATACGAAACAATTTATTTTTATACAGCAAAAGTGGTGAGTACCAGCATTTTTATATGTTGTTCTACAGGAAATATTAAAAAATACAGGAAATAACTCGTTAGATTGATTCAAAAGGCTCTGCGTAGTGTTGGTCACTTAACACCTGGTGACGAAAGGTCTTCTGCTACTTTCTTCCATAAAGAAAAACTTCGTTAACCAAATACAAATTTAACTAGCAACTTCTAGGGTAACATGTGCTCTTAACAGCAGTGTATACAGTTCACTTAAGGAGATCTGGAGGAAGACTTCCACTGGGCGAACATGGAAGTTTTTCAACCTGAAATAATTTCAAACGGAAATTATTTTTTCAAAATCCAAAACATAAATCGAATTTTCTTTCCTTGTTTCAATTCTACAGCTGTGTAAAAAAAGTTAACAAAAACAAAGGTCACTTTGATGAATATTCAATGTGATTTCATGCAGCCAGCTAGACCTTGGTCTTTGTAATGATATTACGGACGGCTGCGACTTGTCAATGGTACATTATTTACGCAATTACGTAATATGTGATAAAACTTTTTTTTAACTGTGACAAATTACCTACTCTGCTTTTTTTATTCTTCGACCAATATGTATCCACAAAGATTGAAAGCAAAGATAAAGTTTACTTGACTAGTTTAAATTATTAAGCTTGGAATACAGATGTGCCCAAATGTAAATTCATAGACTACGTTTATACTATTGTAATGTTTCTTTTTTTATCGCTGATCTTTTCGTCTCTAGCAGAGAAAGTAAAAGTATATTTATGAATAAATATATTGTGATATATAATTATTGATAATGAGCCATGTAATATTAGTAATCGGGGGGTTAGATGTAATTGGTCTATAGGTCGTATGAATCACTCATTACGTTGTAGCTTTAATTCAAATAACCACCACCATATACATATATAACCACCTTACAAAATCAATGCGAACAGAGCTTGTTTATATTAGTAATGAATGACAGGAATAGAAACAGCGTTATAAATGTAAAGCTTAAAAAGGAGGATTTAACAAGGGAATGATTGGTGGATTTGGCAAGCTGAAATGAGGAAGGAAGAATGAGATATGGGATTTTAATGTTTTAAGAGTGTGAGAGTATAAAGAAGGCCATATTAAGAGACCCTGTTACTGCCAAACAGTGGCGAATCCAGGGTTGTTTGTGTGTGTGCACCTGAGGGTAGATTTTAGTAAGGTAAAAAGTAAATATTCTGTGAATTTTGATTATTATGGGGGTCACTTCAGCTCCCCACCCTTTGAACATGATTTATGGATGAAGGAAAAAGTATCGGTGTGCCAGGACCGTGCTTAAATGGAACCTGTAATCTTTTCCTACCCTCACAAGTTATCACACGAGCGAAAGTGGTTATCTATTCTAGTAACATAGCAACTAATTTTGTGATAATTCTGCTGAATTCTGGCAATAATGATGCACTCTATCGTTATCGAATTTATAAATAGTATATAATTTTTATATTTTTCTTTATCTTATCATTTACTGGATTACCAGTAGATATAAGATATAAAGATATAATGGTTTATTAGGCTGGTAATATCGATGTAGGTACCTATATCTATAAATATAACGTACAATGAAAATAGTCTATTACTAAAATAGTTTTCATAGAAATAATCTCATTACACTTTCATAAACTTCAAAACTATTCTTATCTTTGCTTAAATATTATAAAAAGGAGAGATTTCAATTAAAAGGATTGGTGGATTGTTGACAAGTTGATTGGAAATCGTACCCGTATCTAGGACGTGTAATCACAGTTGTATTGTTAGGTAGGCAACAAGCAATCTTAGAACTTATTAAAGCAACTTATAATGAGCCAAACGGAATCCAACAAAGTGTTAACAAAAACATTTTGGATTACCTACTTCCTGTACAGAGCTAGTTTGAAAACCTCTAACCTTGAATGAAACTGAATTTAACCAATTACACGTATCGCATGGTCTATTGATAAATAACAGTACTTCAATTAAATATATCCGACTCGGGAAGATGGTGAAGTGAGAGGAAGTGGTTGAAAGGTGACGCATCTATCGTACGATCCCTTGAATTAATTAGGCATGTGAATATCCCGAGAGATGAGCGATTACCTCCTATTGGTCGGTCGCCAGTGGACCAATTGCCGGCAAATGGTGAACAATCAGCTTCAATTCATCCAATAAGTTGCCGAGACGGTTTGTTGAGAGCCGGGCTTTGAACGGGGAACTGATCGTGTCCGGTTGTCGCGTATCATTCATTGATTCAGCACAACTGTGATAATGCAGGGTTTTTGTACTAGACAGATCTAATACTGATATTGTGGTATAAGTAACCATAGAAAATACTACATTGATAGTATGTTTGGTTGGAACCAAGAGGCGACTTTCTCTTTTCCGAAACATTTTTTTTACTTGAATGGTATTCGCTATTAGTTACAGATACGAAATTAAATCTCCTAGGCAAGGTATGACATATAAAATGGTTTTATTCATAGTTATGTACGATAAAAATGTAATAAAATAAAAATAGCCTTGGAGTTCTTGAAGAAGCGGAGGATTCGTGTTATACAGTCGTGAGAATTTTCCTTTTGCTGTCGTTTTTGTTCAATTTTCTTGTTTTTACAAATATGGAAAAAAAATTGTGGACCAAAAGAAGCTTCAGCTTTCTGATTATTATCAGAAGGCTGAAGCTTCTTTTGGTCCACAATTTTTTATGGAGGATGTTAATTTATCAGTATAGATTACAACAAAAGGAACAAAAAGGGCAGCTATCCTAATTTCACACGGGAGATAAGTATGTCAGCGCACATTACATAGGATTATACAGAAATTGCAACGGATCAACACTGATTAGATAACAATATGGCCGTGGCACTTTTGAAGGTCGTTATTAAAAAAAATGCTCGCCACGTCTTTATCTGGACGCGTTAAAGCGCCTGAATGGATACGGGTACGGTTTTCATTTATAGAAAAAGTGATCCACAAGTATAATTCATTTTTGAATATTTGCTTGAATCTGCTACAGTCCACGAATAGCATGTCGCATTCTATATTACTTTCATTCTTTATTAAAAATAATACGTATCGTACGTACGTATGCCATATTTTAGACTGCATAGGGTACAGTTGTTAAGATTTCGCTTACTTTGTTACATGTTAATATAATTTATTGGTGATGTAATTGTCGTTATTTTTAAATGGTTCGTTTCAAAGTGCAAATATAAATTTAAAATGCTAAATCGGTCTTGGCAAAACCGTGACTTGTTGACATCGGACGTTTGGACGTTGAACCGGTGATCGACTATCAACTAGTGCAGTTCGCTGTACTTGTATTATCAGTTGATGGTCACAAAGTGCTAAATAGTCGCGGCGAAACTTGACGAGTAAAATAAATATCGCGTCAGTATCCTGTCTATATTTTTTTAACTTGTTTTTTTTTTAATGTTTTTTTACCCTTTTTTGTTTACCACATTTCTACTCTTATCTTTACCCTATTATAATAAGGAATTTTACAAAAAT
>DWTW01002535.1:0-10897 GCA_018246275.1 Papilio slateri
TATATATATATAACACATTTTGTTAATTAAGACATATTTGCATGGAAGCTTTAGGTACTAATACCATAATGAGAGCAAACGTCCGAGGAAACGAGTAAAGAAGTATATAACGTATTAGATGAACTTGCGCAGGCGCTGCCTTGAATCACGATTGTGCGGCGAGTTAGTCACGCCGGCCCCCAGTCGCCACTGCGGCGCGGATCGCGTTTCCATTCCTCATATTGTGATTTCTGCTCTAAAAACTCTCTTATGACTGCTATCTCTGCGAGTTTGAGTTGATGGTTGACGATGACATGGCTTACGATGACTAATAACAAATAATAATGTAAATTGTATTTACAACGGTCCAAATAAGTCTAGTTAATAGAATGATGTCTGGATATAAGTAAGTTATGTAAACGTTTGACCAAATTCTGTCGAGGCACCATACTGAAAAATCATCGTGAAAGGAGGACTTAGCCTTATAAAATTGAAACGTATCTTAGTATCAGTAATTTTAATATAATAATGTTAAGATCGAAAGCGAGTAAAGGCTCTTCTTTATTATCAATATCTGATAAGAGTAATTTTAGAGTGCTCCTTTTATTTACTTCCATGACAAAATTCTACTTCCATGGCCGTTATAATTTCATTCAGATACCAAAGTCATCCACAAGGCCGGGCCGACTCCATATCTTTTTGAAATATACTTTATCACGTAAAGATTGTAACATAATGTAGCCAATCATTAATACAAACTACTTACTAATTTTCAGATATTCGGGCGGGTAACAACACCATAATTATGCCCATTTTTTATTCTGTTGTAGTGTCGCATACAATATTCTAGTCTTCTTCAACATTAATCATAATATTACATCCAATTTACACAAAAATTGATAAATTATATACCTAAACATTCCCCATTAATCAGCTTATCTATTGTTGAAAATTGTATTGAAATCCGTTTCGTAATTTTTGAGTTTATCACGTTCAATAAGATACAGCGAGGGTAATTTAATTTTTGTAGTCTATAGTAAAAGCACTGAATGGGAACTGAACGAGCCATCCTTTTATATTTGCATTTCTATTATAATAACATGTGTAAGTACTTCATGTAGTAGCCGAGCAGTATCTTAACGAGTCATCTCGTATACCTTACGCATAAAACCGGCTCGAGTGGGCAGCGCGCACGCCGCGGGTCGCTCTCGTTCCGCAAGCTTTGTCCACGTTCCGCCCTGCGAGCCGTAATAAACGTAAGATCTTATTCCTTCGGGCCAGTCTCGCGATATCCGGTGCTTTATGCGGCCTCTTTGTATACGACCTTAAATAACTAAGACCTCCTTTAAAGGCATAGCACAACTTTTTTTTCTTTGCTCAGGTTATCTATAGAATGGATGAGGTAATCTGAATCCTAGTCGAAGAAATGTTTTTTGTTAATTTAACGACATAACCGACGAACCTTGCCTAGTATATTGTGTAAAGTTTACGCCGTGAGTTTGAATTCTGCTTAGGCAATGCTTGGGTGATGTTCACTTAAACTCCCAATTTTTTTTACATTATTGGTTAATCATATTGAATATCTAATTTCGAAGTACCTACGATGTATAGATTTTATGTCTGGATTTTAATTTGAATCATAATTTACTATACAAAATATCATAACAATTAATTGCACAAAAAATCCTTCCGTGACAAAGAGATTTTGTCACTGACTAAAACTACAACAATAATTAAATTCATGGTTCTTACGTTATTACATTACAGACACTAAGTAGCGATAACACCGCAAACCTTGAATGCGATTTCTACCCACCAGATACTAATTAATTCACATGTTCGTTAATTTAATTAAAATGAGCCCCTGGTACTAAAGGATGTTACATACGAGTAATTTTTTAAAAGCGTCAACTCTCGCTACGATTAAATTTTCATGCAAAGTATAAACTTTTGGTACTACCGTTAATGTTGACGTTCACGGTTGTGTGGATAGGTTCTTGTTGAGTCAGTCACCCATTTGTTGACGGGCTGGGGTGCGTTTAAATATATTCGCAAGCCACTGACCGCACCCGAACACCATACGCAAAATACATTTAATATTATTTACTATGTTGTTTTGAATTGACTCTTAATCCTCTTGTTACCGATCAGACTTGTACAATACTATTATTGACCCTCTTTCACAATTTACATTTCTTCATATAGGCTAATGACATGGCCTCTTTTTTATGATTGGATACGAATATGTGATTGGTTATTGTTCGTGCATAATCTTATCGTGCCTTCGATAAAACTAAATTATACTTGTTTCAAACGAGTCGATACACCTTAGCAGTGTTCCCATGATTCACCACGCCGGCACCTAGCCTGCACAAATCAAGTTTTACGGCTCAATAGTTGAAGTAAAATCAGAAAAATAAAAACACCAGCGTCACAGTCACGGAAAATTGATTTTAGTGATTTACATTGTTATATAAATGTACTGAATTGAATTGTGTTTTAAAAGTAAAAATTTATAGCTATTATACGATACCTTAGATTGTAATGAATAAAATTTGTTTCATCAATGTGATCTATGAGCTTATACTTGAATATTCCATTTCTAGGAAGTGGTAAAATAAATTAGTGCTTTGTGAATGTTGTTACATCTACAAGAACAAAATGAAGGACTATTCGTCAGGAAACAACTTTAAGTGAAACGAAATCCTGTGACGATGAAGCGTGACGTCTACTCGGTGGGCAGGCTGCCATAAAGTGCCGTGTATCCGCCGCCGCGATGGCCACGTCGTCGGGCGCCCTGACCCCTAACGCCCCTGCCACCGACGACGAACAAGCGCGCCGGCGCTCAGTCTTTTATGTGCCATTGTTTGAAAGCTTCGATAATTACCTACCCCTCACAGCCGAGGAAAAGGAAGCTCTAATATGCGGCCAGAATATGGACGAAATTCCAATAAAACCGAAACGAAGGTATGCGACCGAGAGGTTGCATTTGTCATATCGTGGTGATTCCTCAATGACGGAAAGTGAAGGTGAAGTTAACACGTTCAGTCCACAGCGAAGATTACGACGGCCGCTGTCTTCTACAATAAGCTCCAATGAGGCTTTGGCTCGAATCGCACAACGAGACTCCACTAGTCCCCGCATCGCAGCCGAAAACAGTCCCCAAAGACATTCAAAACCTAGACTAAGAAGTACGACTTCTTGTGAACCTCGCTATGATAGAGTATTTTCTCCATTAGGGAGTTCAGTTTCGCACAAATTGAATAATTCAACTTCCAGTATCGGTAATAAGTTAACTTCTAAGAGCCCAATCCGAAATTCTAATTTATCATTAATACCCGACTCTCCAAAGATGCTTTCACCTAACAAAGAAAAATCAAAAACATTGCCACAAAATCTAATTGCTACATCGCCTATTAGAGGTAGCAGTAGTTCGACCTCTATTTTTAGGACGCCTAAAATAACTGTCACACCGGAAAGTCCGAATAAAAGTCCAGGGAGAATGTCCGGACTGAATTTCATAAGGCGATCCCGAAGCACGAAGCTGTCTCGAAGTAATTCTTTGCTACGTAGTATCACTGCGAGACATATCGAAGAGGGATTAGACGAAAGTGTGGCGGTGGTAACGAACCTTACGGAAGATTTCGATAAGTTTGTGGACGACAATGGCGGTGAGGCCGAAGTAATCGGAGCTCTGATCAAGAAGAATGAAGCCGAGGCCGCTCACAGTCCCCTCAGCATGCGTCGAAGCTGTCTCGATGTTGATGACGAAGTTGGTGTACATTCCGGTAAGATTTTATTAAAAATTATGTGAGATTTCTACGTTAAAGTTATCATTTCGTAATTCGTGGCGGAGTATGTTTAACCTTATTTTTAAAAAAGTAGACGATTAATAATCAAAATTAATATTGAAACAGAAATATTGCAATTCATGCTTAGAAGGGCTCTACTGCAATAATAGTCCTATTCCAAATGACTAGACGTTTTCGTGCTTCATTGTTACTAAACTATTCATTAACTGGACAATACTTACTAATTGCAAGACAAAGAGAGGATGGTTTACGGAAATTTTCTAACAACACGATATGTCAGTATATCAGAGGGCATCATTGAAAACACGGTACCATTAAATTCTTTAAGATTGTTACCGTCTCATGAATTCCAAATAACATATTTTCTCGGTTTCATTTCGGACGAAAAGCAGCTTTATAAGTCAATAAATACTACATGAGGCAAGGTCTCCACATAAATCGTGATTTGCTCTGCCGTTGTTAAAAATATTTGTTTTGCTACAAAAACATTTTGCGATATTTCTTTTTACGCACTTGCCAGTAGGCCGTCGTAACCGTTATCTGGATTGATATATATTCGGAACGCGTCTTTTTCGATGCGTTGTTTGTTCCACCCTACCAAAAAGGCGAATCAGTTCAATTAACGGATTCAATTTAATTGTCTTAAGTAATACTTATTTTATTATGCTGATGTTGTGTGTGATGTTGTTTTGAAAAACGATTTACTCAATTATCCTTGAAATTAATTGTAAATTCATACAACTGTTTAACCTAGTCTGATAGTAATCATTATTTATCGCTTTTTATCACAAATTATTTAGTTCCGGATGTAACACATTGCGCGATTATGGCGAATCGGGACCCTATCACATCCGAAAATGAGATTCGCGACATTTGCAAAACATATTGGTCGCCTAGGGATCGAACCCAGGATCGTCTCAGTTAGACATTTTTACCCCCCCTAGGTAACGTGGTTAATTGTATTCGTTGCTATTTTTTAAATATAACTTCCATAGGAAGGACGTGACTGTGAGTGATGATTCCGAATGTGGATGGATACAGAGAGGCGGGAGGTTTGAGCGTTCTACGTAAGAAAGATGGATGGGTAGTATAATAATGATATATTAGTAGATTGAGTGGATATCCATGCAAACAAAGATAAATCTGTTTACCGTGTGTGGCCGAGTCATCTGAATGAAATAAAAAAATCAATGTATTATGTGGCGGTTATTAGAAGGTTTTGGGTGCTTATAGCCGCAATAGGTTTGATAAATACGTAAGAATATGCTCTGATTACTTTCGTATCCGATTTTCCCTTTTTATGATATTCTCAGTGTGAACGCTATTCTACAAAGGTTAGCCAAATGCCAAGCGGCCAACGAGACAAGAATAACAAATGACTATCGCAATTCATCGGGCTCCTAACTTTACCAGCAACCACAAATTTTAATTGGGTTTTTGTTAAATTAAGCCCGATATAAGAAATATTGTCAATATAATAATTTAAAAAGCATTTACAAACCTCCACGTCACAAAGTAATCATTTTTATAAAATAAACAAGGAGAGACTTTTACTGATTGTGCGCCGCGCCGTCCTATCTGGGCATGTGCAGGCACTTCCTTGTGTGCGTTTATCAACGTGAGCCTTATCGAAGTAAGGCATTCGTTGGACGCTGTTAACATACACATTCTAATGGCATTTACGATTTTTTTGTTTCAATTACCGAGAGGCGTTAAATTCCACGATGTATTAAGTTTCAAGGCCATCTCAATTATTTCTCTTTTATTTATTATGCCTTCTTTTATATTTCTCTTTATCGGATCGTGTAGATTTTGTTTGATTTTGTGTACAAATGAACGAAAATGTTGCTGTTGATATGTGGGTCAATTTTTACGGTCTTGATTACATCTTACATATGGACTACAGTCGAATTGTGCCGACGCTGTATTACCACTAATAGAGGCCTACTGTCTGATACGTTGGTTCAGACAAGTTCTAAGAAAAGTTGATTCAGAGACTTTAACAGACTTTTTTCAGAGACTTAATTTCTGTCTTCTTTGGGAAGATCATGCGGTCGTGAAAGTTTACCTTTAAATCAGTGAAAAGCTACGCATGTGAATCATTGGAAGAATTATATTGGTCATAAATAAGGAATGAACTGCTAACGAAGTAATTACTAATCTTAAATGTCCTCCACATCGGTACTAGCCTTCTATTTAATCCGTATAATATTTGTACAGTCGTTTTTTTTTCATTGTAATTTAGTTTTTTTAATACTAATATTCATTATTCTACTAAACAATTTATGCATCTTTACTATGTGAAGTTTTGTAATAAACAATTATAAATAGATAAGAAATAAAAGTATTTCTGAGTTTAAACATTAAGGAATTATTCTTCTTTCGCTTGTTTAATTTTCTTTCAAGTACTAAAAAAATTCTAGATGTTCTTCAAAGACTTCCTGCGCGGCTTTTCGAGCCATAATTGCTTTGGAATGACTCACTTTTACCCGGCACTGTGTAAGCTTGTTGCTTTTAGGTCATTCACCTCTTTGAGGGTGCAACCGTCGTAACTTTATCTATTGGCGATATTGTTTAAAGATAGGGGCGTGTCTTTCAAAATAATTCATTAATAGTGCAACTATAGGTAAATTTACTAAAATCATATTAAGTTGTACTTTTATGTTAACTTTACAAACATGTTCAGTCTCCTATGCATACGCCATTCCGTTGCGAAATTCAATTACATTTATGTTATAATTACCCTATAAATGGCGACCGGAGCCGAGTGACAGAATATGCTTCCATTACCTTCTCTAATTACTTTACGTGTATGAGTTTGTTATTTTTTTAATGTAACAATTTGTTGATGTGAAAACTGGATTTTATAAACAAATAAATGTCACTTAATATACATGGCGGCCATTAGAGATTTTATATTTTTATCGGAAATGTTGTTGAAATTGTAAGATGAAGTGACGTGAATTTGTGAGTATGGATAGTTAATGTAATAAGGTAATGTGAGAAACAGTTGGTTTCTGAAAATATTTTTGAATTGACGAATTTTAGCTTTAAAGGTGAATTTACCCTGTGTTTATATTATTTAGACTTTTATTTGAAACAGGGTAAAGTAATAAATAGTCGTCTAAGTATCATCACTTGTTTCTAACGTCCGAATGCGTTGAACGACGTACGATGTTTGTGTTACGTCGGGTATGCCGTAAGTCAAAGTATGTGGCAACTTGACATCCCGTAACGACCACAATATCAGTAATGGGTGTCGTATCGACATCTGTTGCTTTCCCATAATTCAATAGACACGACATAACATTATGGTTGTTGGAGGAAGTGGTACGAAACGCATGAAATTACGAAGCTAAAGTTGTTTTTTTTTTATTTCGTAACGCCTCTGTAAGTAAATTCTAGTTAGATGTGTCTAACTTCGCTATGGTTTTACACTTAAAATTTACACTAAGGAGAGTACTCCTTAGTGTAAATTTACGCTTTGCAGAAGTGAAAAAGCGAAAAGCACTATTACTTGGCGCACTTTTTACATACATTTTTTATGGTGTAACTAAGTTGTCGTTTCGCTTTGTGTGATTTTTATTGTTAACAAAATACCATTTCCCTTTATCGTAATATTTTATATATACGTAATAATATAATCACTAAAATTATGTATTTCGCGATTAAATTCTACTATCTATCGTGTCATATTCAATCAATGTGTTTTGGACATACAACAAGCTTTATTTTGATAGTCATAGAATTCCGTATTCCTATTATTTCTATGCTAATGTGAACGATGAAAAATTCGTGTTGTTACCGAATCAAATATGTTGCCGAGTTACCTGGTATCACACCAGGTAAAAAGAACACCACGAATATGCTTACATATTCGACATGAAAATGGTCTTATACAATGCGGATAATCATTTTGCTGAGCAAAATCATGTTACAAAAATTACGGTGAAACGTTTTATATGTTCAAAAAAATAGTTCCTTGTGTATCACTAATAAGTTTTGAAAGTTAAATGTATTTACAAGTTATTGTAAAGACTTAATTTTTGAATTAACTTAAAAGTTACTTTTAAGCCTATAATAGATTATTCTGTTAGTAGCTGTTTTCTTTATTACTCAAAATAAATGATTACAAGTACAGCAAATCATAGTGTATCAAAATCAAACGACGCATTCGATCATTCTTTGTGCGGTTTAAGTAAGGTAAACAGTTAAACGAAAACAGTTGAGTCATTAGTAATTGGACTCATTAAATTCCGTACATTTGTTAACTTGAACAACGTAAAATTTAGTTCCACAACCCACTTGTTGATTCAGCATTTTCCAGGAATTACATTCGAAACTGGACCATTAGTTTACATTATTATAGAAACCTCAGCAAAATACACGTTATTATTATTTCATTAATATTATGTTTTTTTTTAATAAATTATTGTTTATGGCAATACTTGTACTTACATATTGTTAGATATTTAATTTTTTAATTATAGGTAGATCTCTCACTTCTATTCAATTTTGTTCCTGGATTGTTTTATAAGTCTGGTTATGAAAGATCAGTTAAAGGACGTTCGTACAAATAAGATTCTTTGGTCCCAATTATTTGCAGAAGCTCTTGTTGAATTCATATCGGTATTGATGACACATTGTCTTAAAACTAGAGGGCTAGGGGGGTAAATTTGAAAAAAAAATGGGTCACGTAGTATGGGTACGTTCACTTAGCTTAGTTATATCCCTTCCATATAGAGACTTATATACCTTTTCACAATAATGATATATAGTGTTAAATTAGTTGATACGCGACAAGTATATAAAGAATTTTAACAGTAGAGCCCGCAACAACAACATCTGCTGCATGGATGGGCCGGCTCGACCGGTAAAATACCACGACCTCACAGAAGACAGGCGTGAAGTAGAAGTATTCTGCGTTTCGTCTGTTGAGTGAGGTACCGGAGGCCTAATCCTAGTCCTTTTACCCTTCCTATCCTTTTCCAATAAGGAAAGGATGGGAAGAGGAAGAAGACTTGATGGGGAGGGGATAGACAGGAAAAGGTATCCTTTTTTTTCTGTTTATTCCCTTCTTTGTCCATTAAAAGTTAGGCAACGCATCTGTAACTCATTAACTTGTTGCATATGCCTATTGGTAGCATTCACTTCATATCGGGTGAACCACTTGCTCGTGTGCCACCTTCTAATATAAAAAAAAGTTAGGAAAGACTGAAAAAATAGGGAAAAATGTGGTTTCAATGAGAATGTTGTGACTTAAATTGAGAAAGGAAGCACGAAGCATATTCGGTGGTTCAGACATGTTGAAAGGATGAATGAAGACACAGCGAAAAGATAAATTTATACTGCGAACGGGGGTGGGAGTGTTGGCAGGTGACGTCCCAGGAGAATATATCGATCAGATTAGTGACATATAAAAGAAAGGCGATAAAAGGAGTACCCGTAACCGGTGAGCATGCATGTGTAAATGTATGGATGTAGAAGAAGCGAAAGAGGTGTGCCAGGGTCGCGCCGAATGGAAATCCGTAATCTCTGCTTATCCCTCTTGATTACTAGCGTGAACGCATATTTAATTACTTAAGATACAAGTAAATTTCACGTTCAGCTTAATGGAAGCTGTTGACAAAAGAGCATTTGTGCTTCATCTGATGGTGAACCTGATGAGTGGAGGAGGGGGCGAAAAGAGTATCGGGATAAGGCCTGCGACTTTGTCCGCTATTTTAACAAATCAATAACTCTTTTTATTTTCTATACAACACTATTTCCCAGTATTTACCCCTTTATTTGGTTGAATATCCAAAAATATTTCTTTACTGCTTGGCTTCATTATAAAACGAAGATTTGTGTAAAATTTCACATTCCTAAGTCCAGTAGTTTGGGCTGTGCGTTGATAGTCAGTCAATTTAACTTATATATGTATATAGTTGAATAAATAATCGTTTTCACCGTTATTATTATGATACACTCCTAATAATAAGATAAAATGATTAATATTTTTATAAAGAAATACGATACCGTTGAAGCTGTTGATGCCATACCTTGTATTGGTAATTCAAATGCATCGAAGTAATTATTTGATACAAAGTCGCGAGCAACAACTAGTCTTACGTACGACGCGTAACGACATCGAAGCCACCGTTTCTTCGTCCTGTACTAATGTAACTGATATTCCGATGTTCCATTTTGAATGTGGCAAGGGCGACCACGATACTTGATACACTAAGGTCGTACCCGCTCATGTTTGTATTTGAAATCATTTAAATATCTGCAGTTAATTTGTGTTCAGCGCTCGAGTGCATTAGTTTATCAAGTCGTAGTAATTAAAAAAAATATAAAACTTTATAATTTTGGTTTAAATTTAACTGTAAAAATAAACTTCACCATCAAATATCAGGTTAGTTGGTTTTTGGACTGATCTAAGTAGTAGATTTCTAATTTAGATATATAAGGATTTTGCAAAAAATCATTCAGACCGAGTTCTTTTATGTGTATAGATTTTTTGGGCCAGAAACTCTTGCCGAAGGACATTCTCCGGACCCTATCAAAGTTTCATTACAATCTAATCAATGGTTTAAGAACGTATAGGTTCCATATGTTTTAAAGATAAATGACGATGAATAAGTACAAGTTAGTACTTCGCGTGTATATTCATCAAGAAGATACTGGATTTAAGTAGATACAATGAGTTACAGCAAAATAAAAAAAAAGCAATAATGGATTCCTGAGTTCAATTAAAAAAAGAACAAATCACATATCCCTCGAAACAAACTATCGTGGTACTTAATGAATTAAACGTGATGACACGTGATATTAATGACTATTTAATAGCTAAAAAATTTGTTTACATAATTTCCGTTCCTAACTCTTTGTTGTATTTTTTTATATAACGCACAACAAACATTACGCCTCCGTTGCAGGTGACGCCGGAGCCCCCGTTCGTCCACTACATCAACACCTTCCAGACCCCCGATCCTCAGCGAGGTAAGTTAATTTAACATTTATGTCTATGAATATAAACTGTAAAAATATTGCGTAGTCCTTAAACTGCCTTACATTTTTCTTGTTTTTTTTTTATGTTCACACTTATGGCGCCGTATTTAAAT
>DWTW01002536.1:0-10893 GCA_018246275.1 Papilio slateri
ACCTACAGCAGTTTCAAAAGAAATTTATTGATGTTAATGATTTTGTTTTCATTTAATTACAGGACCGCGACGGAGCACCGCCGACGCCACCCATAAATTAATATTGACCCAGGAAAACTTTAAAAGCTCCGCGTCGAAGAATGGGCTAAAACTAATTCCATTATATATAATATATAAATATGGTGAAACCCAATGTTGTAAGTATGAACATCGCCGTGATAACTTGTCGGTAAGATCAGAATAGTGGTAGTAAAGTGGATAATAAAAAAAATACAACTAGTTGTTTATTCCCCACATAGTTCTTTATCAAAATGTATAGAATCTATCTCGTATTAAATTAGAATGTATTGATGTTATTTAAATAAACTCCACTCCTTATGTCAGTTAAACAAACTGAAATTAATTGCATGTATAAGTTGAATTAATGCAATTATTCTATCCATGGTGACGTCACAAGTTTAATTATATAAATACGAAAGATGAATAGATGATTAAAAGTTCTTCAACCATTCCATAATTATTTATGCTTATCTTTTGGGTTTCTTTTCCCCTTTGTTATTTACGATTGGAATCTCCACATAGTTTCATTTTTATTTGAAATTATTGGTGCTATAATTTAATTGAATAAAATAAAAATATGTATGAATTATTATTTATAAGATTTTGTTCTATTCGAAACGGTTTTTACCGTTAAAATATAAATGTCTCCACTATTACTTTGTTTTAGTAAAAATTGGTACAATTTTTCTTGCCTTATTTATCAGATAAATGTAATATAAATTTGGACACGCCTACTTAGGTACTTTTTATTGTTTTTATATCACTCATGATACTTATTTCCTAATTTTTTTTTGTTGTCTCTTCGGGTCGGGTCTAAATAACTTAGAGAATAATTTATGCTTTCTTTCCACGCAATGTAACATCGACAAACACCATTCGAGATTTATATTAATTATGTGCAATTAAATAAATGAATGTATATTAATTCCCAGATTGTTTCATTTGTTTCCGTGAACTCACTTTGATAAAATTTGGAATAGAATCGTGGTTATACAGGTCGCATGGTCAAGTTTAGTTTTATAACTCAGTTATGTATACAAACGGTTAGTGTATATATGATAAGGAAGTCGTATTAATATAAAATGTAATCGGAACAATTAAATCACAGTTCAGAAAAAGGACTACTGCTTTTAAACAATTTTGAGTAAAATGCGTGAAGCAAAATTAAAAAAAAAAATTCTTTTTTAGATTCATGGTTGCAGTCACGAAATGCTAACTGTATATCATCGTTTTTCAAACTTTTTTACCCCTGATGTGCGTTGAGGATTTCAATTATAAGCCTCTCTCTCTCATATTTTTTATAGATCTCAAAAGTATGACCCATGGTACTACCAACTACGGATTATTCTCACAGGACTTGTGAGGGGTGAGCTTCAAAAGTAGGTCGTAAGCTTGTATATTTACTAGGGACATTTTGCTTGTAGCAAAATCACCTATTCCTCCTTACAACCACATCAATCCTTAGCATCACACAGTTAATGCAGCAATTTATACATATTTTTGGGTTGAACAGAGTCTTCGCATCTGTGTACGAAGTGAAAATATCAGATCTCTTAGGTAGACTTCCTTAGTAGTCCGATTTTTTTCCAAACATTCACCAATATTTGTGAAGCGTCTTTGATTTTTGAATTTCATCGTAATATTCATTACATACGTATCAAACCTTTCCCTGAGCATGCCCAATTATTTTGAAATGACCTTAAGATATTTCTACAGAACTTGCCAATTGTCTGTCAATGTTATATAACTCAATTAAAAAAATCAACATCCTTATAAAATCCTAAGAACCCATAGACAAGATTTTATTCAATATGTACAAACTCATATGAAGTACGTCAATCGTGTACTATAAAAATAACGAGCGCATTCGCTAGATGTGTACGCCTCTGTATAGGTCCATATATTGAGAACACTCCTTCATCTTTTTAGTGTAGTACAGTGGTAGAGCCCGCAACAATAACGACCTTACAGAAGACAGGCGTGAAGTAGAAGTATTCTGCGTTTCGTCGGATGAGTGAGGTGCCGGAAGCCCAATTTTAGTTAATGGAGAAAAGAAATGCAAGGGAAGGGGATGGATAGGAAAAGAAAATATACTTTTTCCTGTTTATCCCCTCCTGTGTCCATTATAGGTCGGCAACGCAACTGCAAATCATTAGGTTGTTGCGGATGCATATGGGTAGCGGTCACTTAACATCAGGTGGAACGTTTGCTTGTTTGCCCCACCTTCTTCCATAAAAAAAAATCTTTTACACTGTAGAAAGAGTGGCACTATTTTTAAAACATATAATAAATTGTCTTATTTACTATTTTCTTATTTGTTTAACTTTATTAATGTTGTTTTATTATTAACGACGGCGTTCTAGCAGAACGTTCACCTTCATAAACCTGTGTTTCGATATTTATATTCCAAATGTTTGCTCTTAAACTTTGGTACAAGATGAGGTACCTACTCGATTTATTAATTTCACTAGTCTGTCGTCCGATTAGACTTGGACCACAGTAATGTTTGAACCTGATACCCACCTCGATATACAAATTATACCTTCCAGCAGTGATAATAAATGACAAAAATATACCAGACAAATGATAGGACACAATCCTATCACGTTTATATTTAATTTATCAAACAATTGTATAATCCAATCATGAGCAACTTGATAAAAGGTTCGCTTGTAACGGTTAATAGGCGACTCAACTAAATGTCTTTAAATCTTTTTGAAAAAACTGTCCACATACAAAGAAAAAAAATCTGTAAAAATAATACGAACTATGAACAATAATCCTTAATTGCGGTGGTTTAGGCGATTTAACTCATTAGTAACAAAGTAGTATCGAAAAAATCCGCGATATCTTTCCATCATAACTTACTGATTGCCAATATTTCTTAACATGATTTTTAAATGTATCAATATCAAAACGAACTGTCGTAACTAACCGTGAGTTTACTCTGCCGAAAACATTTACCTAAAACATGTCAGCTCTGTCTTGTTTTATAGAGAAGAGAGGACAACATGTTTTACGTGATGTCTTTTAGCAATGTAAACTCACGTAAGGTAAGGGAAACAAGGTGTCATAAAATCTTTGTTTATTGGCTGATTTTAAACTCGGAAGGTACACATATAATAAATGATTTACGTTCATTATATGATTGAGAAAGTAATATGATTTTTCGAACTATTTTCGATACACAGGAATAACTTTTTATATTTACATGAATATATTGTAAAATTATGTAATGAGTTACCTAATTTTATTTACAGAGGTAAAGACAATATGAAATCCTTTATCACGATCATTTAGTATCATTCATTTCCTATCTGGTTGTTTGTTTGTTGAATGAGTTAAGATTTTCATAAGAAAAATATTTACAGAACGAAAACAACGATTGCAAGTTACTTGAGATGCAATAAATAATATATTGGCAGACTTATAAAGGATTACTGTTCAACATATGTTTAAATTTTACATTTATGTTCTAATTTAAAAATAACTTGGTACAAGGTATGTGGCAGTTAATTTGATTTCTACACCTATAAAAAATATAAAAATTCGCCTTACGAATATCTCTTATTGATTTATTGTACAGCAGATTTCAATAAGTCTTAGAGATTTCAATAGTTTTAAACAACCGCTTTAGGCGGTCACCGTTTACAATCACGACTCTTGAATCCTGTCCACTTCACTTCTTACCTTTTTAAGTAAGCTACATATCTTTTTGTATTTGCCCGTGGAGTTTGGTAAGTTCTCAAAATTTATGACGTCACAAATGTCTTTAGCGAACTTATCGTCGCTCGGCAACTTAACGTAAGGGGAGGCTACATTCAAAACTGGTGTACCATAGAATGTAGATTTAACAATGCCAGTCTTTGTTGATGATGACTGACTACTAGTTTTAGGTGATTCAGAGCCTAAGTTAGTAATTTCACTAACAATTTCACTTGTACTTACTTGTTCACTGACAATGGAAGAAGTTTTCGGTTTACTCACGGATTTGTCTGCATTGTCTTCTATTTTCTCTAAATTATCGTCCACACACTCCTTTTGTTTTTCATCGACAATATTTTCAGTTTCATTTGAAGAAACATATGACGCGTCTTTTGTTGGACTTCGTTCTTTGAGAGCCTCCAATAGCTTTTTCTTCTTATCTTCTAAATCATTTAACGTTGGGCTTTTATTGCCGCTGTCGTTTTGTGATATGTCCTGCAAAGAGCCAGCCAGCCATACAAAACTCAAAGTTAAACTTAAAGTTAGCCGTAATGCGACCAAAACTTTAGTTTAGCCGTATAACTATAATATTGTTAATTAAAAATACGTACAGCTTTAGTTGTTTAGGTGTTTAATGTATTTGACATTCCATAGAAAGTAATTTAGTCCATCACTTTCCGTGGTCTTTGATAAGGGTTAGAAAATTATTGTGTTACTAGCGACCGCCCCGACTTCGCACCTATAGCAGAGCATATATGCCAACAGATTTTTTCTGTCATACCGCGTAAAGATCTATAAATTTTTCAACAATCAACGTCATAATATTTCAGCTAATTTACAGGAAAGCCGACCGCCGATGAACGTCAAGGTTACTGGAGCCCAGTGAATGATGAAACCGATCTTTGACGCGATCGATGGCCTACGTCCGGCAGTGGACGATTATCGTTTGAAACGTCTACCAAGACGACAGAAAGGCTTCATTAATTATTTACGTAAACCTTCCTCGTGAATTACTACGTCCAATATTCAATAATATACAAAAATCGACAGACAGACGTGGAAAGGGGACTTTGTTTTATAGGAACACAGCAGCGCCCAGCCCACGAGCCCACAACCTGGTGATTTTTTTCGGTTGTGAGTAATTTTAAATATTTTGATAACTGCTAAACTATTTGCCAAAATGATACAGTGTAAAAGACAGTTATAATCTGCATTTAATGCTCTAAGTTTCTAACATTTTATTTACATGTTATTATTACTGAATTCGAAAAAATGGCGTCGTAAATAACGTACGATTTTTAATTGAAGCTCTTCAGAAAAAAATAGTTGTGACTCAACCGTAGAAGATTGCTGATTTGCCACAGAGTTTGATTGAGCGAAGAGATCTACAATTATTTCCTACATTATTTTTATGTACGTCCCATGGTTAGGCCTACGTAAGCCATGAAAGTAAATTTTTTGGGCGACTTTCTGGAGGTTCCGAAATAAGGTCCTAATTATGTATATTGATTTTCAATTAAATTGTATTATACATATAAACCATCCGGAACAAATAATCTGCATGACGGTGAAAAACGTATTTAAATCCGTTGTGTGGTTTGGATTCTCGACGGACTTATAATATTTATATTAAAATAGATCTTTGACGTTCTATTGACGAAACGTTTATTGTAATTTTTTTTTCTACATCTGCAACGATTAGTAGAATTATAGATGCGTTGCCAACTATGTGCAGAAAAGGGGTAGACCTCAGACACTTCACATAACAGACAAAGCATATAAGTATAAATAACTCAAGTTCTTCTCAATTCTATTCAGCCCATTCATAGAATGCCAGCACCTTCTAACGGCTCAACCACTGTCCTAGGGCATCCTTGGATTTAATTTCCCAGTTTTATCACATTGCTGTGTAAAAGGAAGATGCTCAGCTAAAGATTATTTCATTGGTCTAACAATCATTTATTATAAAAATAAACCTTTTAAATTTATTTACTCCAATGTATTATTTTTTTACTTTAATACATTAGAGTAATAAAACATAGAAATGTGCTAATTTTAAATTTACTCAAGTATGGAAACATGTATATTGTTACTAGGCTTCCATTAATTTAAAATTAAATCAAGCAAGTTTAGAATCTGAGATAGACTAAAAATCACCCTCCAACCTTCTGTTGATTAAAGAAGAGACTAATATTACAATTACCTCATAATCTTCATAATCTTCGTCAAGGATGATAAAATCATCATCTGGCATCGGAATATCCATTATATCCGATATAGAGGCAACTGTTACTTTATCACATGATAGGTTTCCGTCCTTTTCTTTATCAAGTTTAGCTGCACTTGGACTTGATTTCTTTTTACTAGCCGATGTGGCTACTGGAGTTTTTGATGGCGACTCAGTAACTTCGGAGAAAATAAAACAAAAATTATAATTAAATTATGATTATTTACTTGTAAGAACACAGAGATATTATATCAGAGGCAATTCTGTCTCTCCTAATATCTAATATGAGAATTAAGACAAGAATAGTGTATCAAATTTTAATTACGTCTTAGATAAGCCACATTCAACAGGATAGACAGAACAGACCAAGCTTGTGCCACTAAGAGGAATGATATAACCATAGTCCACCATCTCACACTGGAATACTGATACTGGTAATGAAACTTGTTTGTTTTGCACAGATCTAGTCTCACCTTGACTTAATTTTTCTTTACTAATAGAAGGCGATTCAACTGGAGGTGGTGGGGGCGACTCCGGGGGCGGCGGTACGTCGGGGGGCGGTGGCGGAGGAGGCGGCTCCTCGTCGGGTAATGGTGGCACTAATGGAAACTCGGTAAGTTCTGTGAATGTAATGCGCACATTAGGCCAGCACCTGTGTTATCTTCTCGTATCGTATAAGTAACTGATATGAATTAGATAATTTAAGGTGTAATATCTCCGGATCCATGCTAAAATTGAAAAGCTAAATACTTCAATTAAACTAATAACTTAGCTGTGTAGACTCTACCAAAACAAGTTTTGCTGTTTGTTATTTAAAAAAAATGTGCTGGTGTTTTCCCCTTTAAAAAGTCCACAGCGGGACTTAAAACTCTCCAAAGGTTATTTACCAAATGCCAATGTCTATTTCAAATCACGTTATAAATATATCAGAGAATGGTTCTGTCCACCTCATAGATTCGCCAATTAAAATCATTGGATTTAACAAACCATCTCCGCTGTCCAGTTCCATCTCAGCTTGACTGTTCTGGAGAGAGTTGTTTGGTGTTCCGGATGGGAACATTGTTAACTTTTTCCGTTTATATGCTTTCATTGCATTTGGTGCCAAGGTCTGAAGCATCAACATTTTGCTGTCGTGCTCCAAGATCGGAGGAGCGCCCAGTATGTGACCCTGCTGTAAATATATGACACAAATTAAAATAACGTAGCCTGGTGTTTGGTATACCTAACTGTTTTGGTGGAGGTCCTCATATAGGACCAGTAGGGTT
Source organism: Papilio slateri (assembly GCA_018246275.1). NCBI lineage: Eukaryota > Metazoa > Arthropoda > Insecta > Lepidoptera > Papilionidae > Papilio > Papilio slateri. The sequence goes on from DWTW01002536.1 coordinate 7,258, forward strand.
AAAAGGAGTAAAGCACATAATTATAATTTTTTAACAAGTATGTAAGCTCTATCTAATGTTTACAAAAAAAATTACATTTTTTATCATTTAAGCACCAATAACCTAAAAAAATTGTCATTTAAAAAATGTAAAATTATCTATCTGGTGTAAAATATCAAAATGTGACATTTAAATAGAGAATAATAATAGATTTTTTTTCCTGCCCTTTTCCTACTTTATATGGGGTTGGCACAGTAAGTCTATGCTATAATAGTATTTGGCTATAGTTTTTTTTTACGGCCGGCCATCTGCCTGACTCTAACCCTACTTGGGCATTATATATTTAATGAATAAAGTTAGTGAAAATACATACCTCTACATATCTTGAGCTGGCTGGTACATTGAATCCAGGGAAATCAAGTATCTTCTTAATATCAAATTTATCTTTGGAGCCAGCGTCACATATCTGCCCCTCTTTATCATCCTCATCCAGAATGGCATTACCCTACACATCATTGTTAAATTATAGCTAACTTTTAAAAACAATTACACATGCTTCTCGTCGCAATAATACCTTTTGAAAATGAGAAAGGGACAAAAAAATTCACATGACACTACAACACCCTTGGTACTTAAAATTTAAAAATAATCAAAACAATCATACATGCTGCATTATTTTTATTTTTTCGTTTTTCATCTGTAATTACATTACACTGATGCATGATACATAGCCCTCTACTTGTATGTATATATGTATACATATTATGTCTGTTATTTTGTTAAAACTAGTTGTTAATGTTTTTTAAGGAACATTTATACTAAAAAAATACTTAAAAATAAAACATACAGTTGAATCAAACATGGATATTCCAGAATGTGATATTCTTGCTTCTTCCAACCAGCCCGGAGGGTAGCCTAGCATCCTCATGCGGTATATATGTATCGGCAACTCATTCCTCTTCAGGCCCAGTGCGTGTCGCAACTGATTAGATATTCTTCCAGGTATTAAATGGCCATATTTCTGTTCATCTTCAACATGATATCGACTAACAAAAAAAAAGTTTTAATTAAGATCCTTCAGGATTTTTATAGTAAAAGATGGGAAAGTAGTATTCACACACACACATTACATACATTCATACCCCTAACCCAGAGGTATAGGCAGAGATTACAGATTTTCACTTGGCTCGGTCCTGGCAAGTCTCTCTAACTTCTACATTCATACATCTATGCTACATGCTCATCGGTTATGGGTACTCTTGGTACACACAACATTTAAAATATTATTACAGAACTAATTGAAAGCCAAAACTTTTAGAATTCAATATTGTATTTTTTTTTTTATAAAAGAAGGAGGCAAACAACAAAGAGGGAACACAAAGTGATCATCGCCGCTCATGGACATCTGCAGACAACACCAGAGGATCTGCAGATGCGTTTGCCGGCTTTTAAGGAAAAGGTATGCTTGCTTCTTGAAGGACCCTAAATCGTATTGGTTTGGAGATACCGCTAAGGGCAGTGAAAACTGCACTGTCGAGGAATGCCAGCCATCGAGGTGGTGTGGATGGTACCTGGCAATCTGTCGTGTCGTCTTATGACGGAACTCGATAGCGGCGGCATTGTTCCACACAATGTATGTTGTATGGTTTTAACTGAGGAATGGTAGCAACAGCATCATTCCTTAGTTTAATAAAATCCATATTATTGGAATTAACTTTTTCTTACATTAGCTATATTATAATGTTAGCTACCCATATTATTCACTTTATCTCACAATTTCCACAAAATACAACATTTCTGATGAAAATATAAAAAAGCCACCAGTATGGCAAGTGACGTTTCTTTGTTTATGAAATTTAGGTCTTCATTTGGAACAGGGTTTAAATTGGTAAAGTTGTATACTTACCCAAGTTTGATAGTTAAATTTTTCCTATTTTCAGCTATTCTGTTATTATTCCTTGGTAACTGACAGTCTCTTAACATATGGTCTCCGCCACAATTGAAACAGATTGGCCCTCTTCGGAGAGCTTTTGAAGGTTCTGGTTCTTTTTCTACCACATTTGAAATAACTTTCGAAGCCTGAAAGCATTCACGAATTTCGATATTTTTTTATGTCAGTCAAGTATGCATCTAAATTATATGGAGTTTCAGGAAATCTTCATTTAAAAACTATTTGTATTGTCCAATAGAAGCATTGATTAATGATTATTACTTATGTCCACATTAGTATTTTATTGGTACTAAGGTTTTTAGGTAGCCTAGCTCTTCAGGCCCGTCATTCAGATGATGAATTTTAAAAATGTAAAATAATATATAACATTAATTATTTATCAACGACAAAATAAACCTATATAACTACTTACTTGAGTGTATTTTGGAATTTCATCATTAACATCGTCTTTTGGATTTGTATCAACAAAAAATAATGTCTCATCAAATTCATCTTCTGTTGTTTTTGTCTGTCCATCAATTAAATCATTGGGCCGAATATTGAGGTCCAAATCAGTGTCACTCTCTGCATCAATATTTCCATTATCTAATTTAAGAAGATCAATAATAAACTTTTTAATCTTCTCTTTAAACTTAGTCGCAAGCTTGCTATTTCTAAAGCGAACGGTAATTAGTGGCGACGTACTCTCGCATTCAACCGACGTCGACGCATTATTAGAAGCTGGAGAATCTACAGTTATATCTTCATTTAAAATAACTGTTTCAGGGCCGTCAACACTCCGTTGTTGACGTTTTTCAACAGAAGGAACAAAAACACAATCTAACTCATCATTGTTTAATGCTTCTACGCTATCGTCTTCTAACATAACAACCGATTTTTTCCCTCCATTCTGATTTTTTTCTTCGACTTCAATTATACCATCACTATTGTCCAGGGAATTACTAAGTGTAGTCACATCTATGATACTAGTATCAATAACAGATTGATTTGTAGTCAGTTTGGAAGTGTTTTTTGTCTCAAAACGTTTTTTTTTATTTCCATTAACTTCATCTTCACTACTGATTTCAATGTCATCATTGTCCAATTCATATATTATATCATTTACTCCTGTTTTTCTCTTAGCCATGATTATGAAAATCTATCATTAAATTGGACGATAAGAATACATTTCACTCAATACAATAAAATGCAGTCAAAACATGAACCTTAAGCACGATTTAGGCATATCACATAGCATATCGTATTATGACAATGACAACTCTTTCAGTGTTGCCAAAGAGTTTCGCCGCTTTCGCTTAAACGGGCATAATTTCTATTATTATATCCCACTGAAATGTATAATGGTAAAGAGTAAATTTTTACGATGCGCGCGCACACCGTCACGAAAAACTGACACACTGAAGTTAGCTATAGTCAACATTTTAGTTAACTTATGTTTGCGTGAGAACGGACAATTGTATTCACGATATTTATTTATTTTTGATATTTAAATAAACTTTATTTAACTAGATAATGCGTTATAATGAAACGTTCAATGTATTAAATACCCGTTTTCCTATTGTTAGTGTCGTTTTTTCTACAAACGGTGAAAGATAAAATTTTTGAAAAGATTTTTATCTTGTTACGCCAAAGAAGTATAACTTCTTACGCGTGTACATAAGTACTCACACACTTTTTTTATTGTTAGTCACATCACAATCTAAGTT
>DWTW01002537.1:0-10892 GCA_018246275.1 Papilio slateri
TTCTTGTGGTACTGGCGTTGGGGATTTGAATCATATATTTTTTACCTGCCCCCTATATGACAGATCTTCTTTTTTAAGCAGTCTAATTCTCCTCAAAGTACCATTACCCACCTCTGTTACATGCCTACTATATGATCGCACCAAAAATGTTTATAAATTACTATCTAAATTTATAAATGAAAATAATATAAAAATTTGAAATATGTAATGTACATATATTTATTTTATTTGTATATATTTTATTCTAATTATAACAATTAACTGTAATTTTATAATGCATATACGCCACATATTTTTCCTTACTTCCTGATCCTACTCCCAAATTCCGCTCTTTTATTCTTACAATTTTTGTGCGATTTGGTTCCCGAGTTTTTATATTTGTCAGTGGCTAAATACGCTAATGTGTGAAGCCAAAACCAGAAAAAAAAACTTTACACTTAAATATTGCGTGTCTATTCAATTATCGTATTAAGTAAGAAAATTAAAAACTTCAAAAGTTTAACTTTTAGCTTATATTGTTTTAATTGGCTGTATGGCTTAGTTCCATTGCCTTTCTCTTCGAGAAAAACCCTACTACTACTACTTATATTGTTTTAAGCTTATATGAAGACGATTTTTAAATATTTTATGTACTCAGTTGCATACATTATTTGAAAATGAGCAAGAAAAGACGAACTTCCCAGAATGAAGAAAGTAGTCAGAAGAAAAGATCGAAACATTTAGAAATAACTTATTTTCAAAAAACTCTAGAGGAAAGCGGACTTATCTTAAAGGATCGTCCCGAAAAAAATATAGCAAAGCAGGAAACAATTTATATAATACGCAATATAAAAAAAAATCTCCAAAAACACTTTGACTACCCTAGAAATGCTTCAGAGTTCATTAGAGATTTGACTAAAAAATGTGAAGATCTTGCCACTTTAAAACATTATTTATTTCCTAATGTTGTAAAAATTGAAGAGAATGGTTTAAGTGAACATTTGATAACTGACAGTGTACTTAAAATATTACTTGGTGTGCCCATTCTACAGCACAAATTAATTGATTATCTATTTACAAGGGCAACTGATTTGGCTGTTGAATCAAATTGCTTGCCTTGGATACAAATGATTTTAAAATGTGTCTCCTCTTTAGACTGTATAGTTGACAGCGAAGTAACAGCATCACATCTTATTAACTTACTGGAAATGTCGACAGAAAAAATGGTACGTCTAGAGGTTATAACAGCCATTCCAGATATTTTAGGCGACCAAGAGCACAACAATGTAGCGATTGAATTATGTAGAATATTAAGCCAAGACCATGATCTTATCCCTGCTGTTCTAGATTGTGTTTCAAATCTTTGTCTCTCAGATGAGCAATATGAACAAATTCAAGAGAAAACATTGGACATTCTCCTGAGTTTATCTAAATGCAATTATTTGCCATGTTTTGTAAAGGTTTTACTTATGCCTGGTCGAATGAATGAACATGGCTACTTGAGAGCTGTACAAGGATTAAGAAATGCTATAGGTTGGCCTACAACTTTAGCAACCTCTCAAGAGATTGCTTCAAGCCAAGTACTTACTGCAAATGCGATTAGAAATTCAATGGTTTCTTGTAAGTTGATCTCTAATGCTTGGCTAAAGGTCATCACTAATTGTAAAATTAATACAGATCACAAACCAATTGATTTCATTATTGTACTCATTTTATACTCAACTTTGGAAGAGAGACAAAAGCACTTGGAAAATTTATTGAAGAAACAAATAAAGTTAAATGTTTTGAAGGAGAATTTATTAGACGATGTGTTTGAGAAATACAAACCAATTTTAGAAAATCATTTGAAAGATTTGATGGTCATGACAAATACTTTACTAAAATCTAAAGCAGATCCTATACTACAGTCATTTGCTTCCCATTTATATATGTTGATGTTATCTCATTTGGATGAATATTGCCAAACTATTGTTGCTGAGCTCCTTCAGTTAGGTTTGGATTGTAAGCAAGTTCTTATGAACATACTTGAAATTTTAAACAGTGTTGCATTCAAAAATATATCATTATTAAAACCTCAATGTCTACAAATGCTAACTTTGCTAGACAGAATGGATGATATGACATTAGGAGAAATAAGAGCAGTGATGAATTTGATTTGTGCCCTTGCATATAACTGTGAAAATTCTCTTATTCGTGATGATATCCACATGATTATAAGAAAAGAATTAGGCAGTTCTAACCCTTCCATAAAAACTCAAGGAATCCTTGCTGGTATACATGCTGTGAAATATTTAATGGTTAGTTACACTAATGAGCAAGATACTATAGAAGTACCAGACAATTTTAGTCATTCATCTTTTGCTAATTTATCAGAAGGTAATCTTCAGGAAGCAATTCAAATTATTGAACTAATAAGTCGCAGTATACGTCAATTTCCAGAAATGATAGCTTTCTTCTATGATGAATTGTGTTCTGCCATAAATTCCTTAGATCAAATAAATAAACACTTTCTGAAGTGGTTGACTAAGACAGTTACTGATGATTTACAACATAACTTTATTGTTGAGTCTATTACGTTAGACAGAATAGGTGACATAAAACTCTCAATGCAGTACAGTTTAATAAATGAGAGTGATGTAGATGAATTAATTGCTATTAATATTGCTGAAATGGCACTTAATAATAAAGAAGTTAGTGTTGCTATTTTATCTCCATTGTTCAAACTTGTTCAAACATTGCACTATAAGCAACACAAAGAGCTTTCTAGTATAGATGTACTTCTAGGGTGTCCAATTGTAATGCCCAAGGTTAATATTGATGAAATTCGAGAAATGGAAACTAATACAATATGCTCTATTATAGACTGCTTACTTTATTGTGTAAATTGGTTTCGAGAACTACTGAATGCCTTCGCATCACAAACTGATTCAACTCTTAGAAAATATATGTTAAGGAGAGTAGCCAATATTGAAGAATTAGAAGATTTGATTGTTAAAATTTTGATGTTATCCAAGATTTCTTACAAGCCACCAAAATGTGCTATGTATGCTCACAATGTCAGTTGCTCCGGAAAGAAACCTACAAACTCACAAAATAGAAAACAAAAGTATAATGACACACTTTTGCCAGAAGCTATTAAATCACAAACCACTCAGGATAATCACTCTTTAGTTAAAAATCAACTTCAACTCATACAAATGTTACCTCTTAGAAAACTAAGTCTGGCTCTGATTCACTTATTAAATATTGATCTTCAAGATGACAGAGAAACAGTAAAATTTTTAAAATTCGTATTGAAATCTATCAAACAATACTTAGAAGAAACATTGTTATCGAAAATTAAGAGACATACTTTTCTTACAAAACAAGAAGAAAGTGAAGTGTATAATGTCAAGAAGGCAGAAGAATGTGCAATCTCAATTAATAAAATTCTACCAAACTTAATGAAACATATGAATGTTATTACAACTTACTTCGATAATAAGCTTCAAATGAATGAAATTGAATATAGTATGGAAACTATTGAGTATCTTAGTTGTCTCGAGAGTATTTTTAACATCCTGACCATTTATTTCAAATGGATCGGATTTAAAAATCAACATAATACTTTACTTAAGACTTCTTTACGAACAGTAGCCTGTGCCAAGAGCAAAGATATTGTGTCATTGAAAGATTGTGTCTCAAATATTGCTAAATGTCTACAAAAACATGAGAAGTATTGTGTGCAAATTTCAATAGCTGTTGCACTTTTGGAATTTCTAAAAGTTTTACAGGAGCATTGTAATGATATAACCTTATCAAAAATTTTAAGAAACATAGCTTTTAACTTTCTTTCTACACAGTGGAAAACACCTGATGGATCATTAGAAAAAGGACTATATTTCAACCAAAGTGTAGATATGCTAGCAAGCACATATCTAATTAACAACGAAATTGTGGCACTGAAAACAATTACTCTGGAGCTTGTGACTGACATTCAACATCTAAAAAGTAAAAATGACACACTCAGTACATTTAAATCCATTAATAAGGGCAATTTTCCTGTTTTGTACAGAAATTTAGGGAATGCACTATATGAAGTAACGAAGACTCATTTAAATCAAGGCATAAGTAATTCTGAACATCTAAATCTTTGGACAGATGTTGTTACTATAATGAAATGTATGTCTGATATATCGAAAAATCTCGAAAATAGAAATAATTTATCTGCTTTTTTAAAAAAATCTTTACCTATTATCAAAATGTTTATATCCCAAGGTCTACCTATAATAGAAGTAGAATTTAACAGTAATACTCAAGTAATATTGGAAATTTTAAGACTTCTTCAGCAATCAACAAGGTTTTTACAATCTTTGTGCTGTCACTCAAGACTGAAAAAAGATACAGTCTTAATGAATAAAGTTCCATATATACGGCAGTTGCTCGAAACTTTAATCTATAAAGTAAAAGCTGTTCTAGTGGCTAATGACTGCTCTGACGCATTTTGGTTGGGTAATTTAAAAAATAAAAATATTCATGGTGAAGTAATTCAAACACAACAAAGTGTCGAAAGCGACGACACCGTAGAAGATTGTGATGATCAGCTTCCAGAAGATGTAGACGCAGCCGACAGCGACGACGAAATGTTAGAACCAGATTCTAAAAGTATTAGTGACATCGTTTGATACAAAAACTGTAAATTTATTGAATAAAAACTTTTAAAACAAATATCTTTTTATCCGCAATCCCAAATAATCAGTTGCGCGGCTAGTCTTGGGTTCGCTGAGACGATACAAAATATTTTATACATGTCAAATTTAGAACCTAATATGCTTGGTGTATAGAATATTGCTACCTGTCTACCCGACTTTAAACTTAAGTTTGATTCTTTTCTAATTTAGTTAATAATGGTTAAATTTGACTTATTTTCTACATTTGCATGGATCAAAATCATTCAAGTTTCAGTGAGACACGGTGCAAAGGTCGTAGCTGACAGAATGCAGGTGCGCAGTCGTACTGTTTACATAATGACGGGGTAGACCGCAACAAACCGTACGTATCGCAGAACGTTTGAATCATCCAGCACCTTTGACTTAGCTGCCTTTAGAAACAAACGGTAAAATGGGTTTTAAAACTTATATAAAAGTTAACAAGGCCTGCTCTCAATGCTTGTTGAAGCTAAAACTAGGAACTGCTTCATTAAAAAAAAAATCTACTCGTAAATTCGGAAACAATATACAACAGTTTTTACTGAACTATTGAATGGTAGCCCACGCATGTCCATGTCGATTCAACTGAACTTTTTTTGTAAAATTTGAACAGTATTTGCCTATTTACAAGATCTAAAAGATATTTTCACTCACATTGAACTAGCATTTTAATTTTAATATAAGAATAGTAAAGATGGGATTTGGTTGATAATTAAATAGTAAGTAGGTAATGAAAGAAACTAATTTTTTTTAGTCAATTTTTATTGCCAAGTACAATTAGTACAGTCTCTGGGGTGGGCCCATGGTTGATTTCATATGTAGTGACCTCACATTCTGCCAGTGCTTTTTCAACAGAGAAACGAGGAAGTTGATTGATAAATGGACATTTTGTGCCAATTCATCTGGAGTCATATCCACATGGCCCACTGCGACAGAAAGGCAGAGTACCTGTAAATTTAATCAATGTTATAGTAACATCATTAGACTTCTTTTCACAAATAGTTTGTATTAATTAATCAGGAAAGAGATAATGCAGAGATTAGGTTGTGTTTGCAGTTATGCAAATTTTATATCATTACTTATATTTAGGGCAAGATGACCCTAATAGAGTACCTTTTGTAGATCTGATTTATAATATAAACTCTATACTTTTGCTTCTGTCAAACAAATGTATCATTTTAGTTGCAATTAATGCAAGGAAAATGTTGAGTGCCATCAACTCAGAATAAGCATTACATGCTACCTATAAGATGTTTAGATTCAAAACTAATTTATAGAACACTGTTTAGTTACATGTTGCGAAAATAAGTTTTCTTTGTACCTTCTTCATCTGGAATTTGATGGTAGCCTTCACTTCATCAATTTTCTGAGTCATGGACTCTTGGTGGGAGAGAAGACCAGGGAACTTGCCAGCCTTGTTTAAACCGGGACCAAGCAGACGTGGCACCTGTTTGATTAGGGATTCTGATGCAAGGAAAGCATCATACCTGAAAATTAAAAAATGTCTATAAGCACAATTTTATTAAAAGAAAATTTAAATTTGTCATTAACTTCACTTCACACTTTAACTACACTTGGTATATTTGAAACAATATAAAACTTAAAGTAATATGAAAAGAATATGATTATATCTTCTAATGTATTTACTATTATTTGACTTACTTTTTAGCCAATTTCTTGACAAGTTTCTTATTCTTATTAAGCTTTTTAAGAGCTTCAGCATCCATACACGGCACTTCCAACTGCTTGGCTTCATCACAGTGCTGTTGGTCTCCAAGAACACAAACTTGCATCTTGGGTCTTGGGATGTACTTTAGCCTAAAAAACAGGACATAGAAGATAAATAAATTATTCTACACGACAATCAATCTTCGATTGCTTAATTTTTAGAATCAGTGTGGTGTTTTGACATCATACGTCAGGTAATACATGCAAAAAAGCATCATTTAGGATGTAAGCTCATCTAACTACAAATCAACTTATGTAAATTTATGAATAAAAAATATATAAAAAAAAAATTCTTGGTAACATTAAATACACCAGATAATGTTTAACTAAATGTTGTTAGACAATGTTATACTATATGAAAAGATAACTTTAGAGAATGGAAAAGGTATTCTATGCTACCAAAATCTCAATTCATAGCTCCATACCTCAACCACATCCCTGAATGGCATCACAGAACCTTTAAGTATTTCGGTAAGCCAATGGCATACCTACCCTATATTTAAGGACTCAGGGTTCAAGTCCCGTCAGTGAAGCTGACTCCCTGTCCAGACACATTTTAGTGGACAATTTATGGCACGTGGATAATTCAATGAAATACCCTTTTCAACTCAAAAGGAGAAAGCGTTACATGTGGGATCGTATAAAATCTAATGTCGGATAGATAAAACATGTTTTGGATAGATCATGTCCACGAAAATGCTCTTTCCAGGTAAACATACTTGACAGTGCCGGAGAAACGCTTGTCCTTCTGGGGGTCATAGTTCTTCAGACCGATTTGCAATTCAACTGTCTCCAGGAAGTTACGCTTTTTGTCTTTTGAGGACAAAAGAACGGCATTTACGCACTCGTAGAGTGTATCACGCGACACTTTCGACCTGAAATTGTTTTGAGGTTACGTTATAATAAATTTAAAACACATTTTTATAGAAATACGTTAATATTTAGCAATACTTTATTGAAAATTGTTTATAAATAAAACAAACAATATTGTACGATTAAAGATTGTTATGATTTTTTAAAATAAAACTTACATTTTGAAAGGAATAACCTCCCCTCACTTTAACGTCACTAATTCGAAAGAACGCGAAAGAAAAAGAATGATGACAGATAAGGCAGTGACCAAAGAGTGGATTCTGTGACAAGACATATAATTAATTTCAGCTCTTTGAATTTTGGGGTTGTCATATAAAACCAGTGTTAAAACGATTGTTTGCTTTGAAATCAAAGAGATAAAGATTGCTATAGAAAATTGTTATAGTGATACGCTATTGCCTCAGGAATTATAGACTAGTTTTTCTATGTTGAATTGCTCTAATATTTAAAAATAACGAATAAGAGCTGCGGTAACCTGCTGATGAGGTTATTATAGCAACTGCAGGCGCAGTTATAAAGGCTTTGAGGAAAATGAACCTTTCTCTAGAAGTATCCTAAGTCGTAATTTCTAAAGTGGTGCAAAGAACTGATGATTCAAACAGTTTTTTGGAACACTGCCCATTGTTATAAATAATAAATGCGGTCGCGACGCGTCTGAATAGATATTTTGTTTTGAATTACGCTGCCTTACATGTGATGTTCGCTATATAAAACTACATGCGATGCGCCGGCAGAAAAGAGCCAAAAAATTAAATTTTTATCTATTTTTATATTGCATCATTAGTGTTCCTATACACTAGCAGTTAACTGCGGGGCAGCTAACCCCATATCTTGATTCTTGGTTAATTTCGTACGATAACAAGCGGTTACACATTAAAATGGAAAAGCGGCTAGTCACTAGACTTGGGTAGTGAAGGAACGAGTCATAGAAAAGGACTAGCTCCTTTCGTGATATGTCATCTTAGTTTATTCATCTGCCCGCTTAGTAATTCAGTATCCACAGAGCCTGTATGGAGGAAAAAGAAACGGCATCCCATATCCTGCTACACTGTCAGGCAGTATCCGCCTACAGAGTCAAATATCTCGGCTCACCGAGATCGCTTCCGGAGATCGCCGGTAACATTAAAGGGTTGCTGGGATTCTTCGAGGAGCTGAGTTGGTTGGAGTGATCCATGTCCCACCCACACGCAAAATACGCGCTAGACGTGGAGTTGTGGAGAATGAGAATAAGAATACTACTATGTAGTTTAATTATATGTATATCATCACTACATTTTATATTAAGATTATTTCAAGATAATCGACAAAAGAGGCGTCGAATGTTAGAATCACAAACATACAATTCTCTAAAATTTTATAGTCATATATTAACGCCGTGCTGTTCTGTAATTACAAATTAATGTTCTACTAGGCATAATAAAGAATAACAATCATAATAGACTATTATTGCTTTTCTATGGAAGAAGGTGGCAAACGAGCAAGCGATTCACCTGATGTTAAGTGACCGCTATCCATATGCATCTGCAAAAAGCAAATGAGTTGCAGATGCGTACCTACCTTTTGGACCCATTGGACAGAGAAGGATAAACAGGAAAAGGGATATTGCCTTTTTCTATTCATCACCTCCCCGAAAAATTCTCTTCCCTTCACATCCGATCCTATTAGGATAGGATAGAAAGGGGAAAAGAACTGAAATTGGGCCTCCGGAACCTTACTCTTCAGACAAAGCAGTTTTAACAGCGGTAGAGCCCGTAGCAACAACATCTGTTGCACGAATGGGCCGGCTAGACCTCACAGAAGACAGGCGTGAAGTAGAAATCTTTCTGCGTTTCATCTGATGAGTTAGGTGCCGGAGGCCTAATCCCAGTCCTTTTCCCCCTCTTGGGATGATAGAAGGGATGGAAAGGGGAAGAGGATTTGACGGGGAGGAGATGCATAGAAGGAAGAAATATCCTTTTTTCTATTTATCCCCTTTTCTGTCCATTTCTGCAACTCATTAGTTTGTTGCAGATGCCTATGGGTAAGGGTCTAACATGATATCATGTATACCGCTAGCTCGTTTGCCACCTTCTTCAATAAAAAAAAAAAAGCTCAAAAGCAAAATTACTTCTACTTGGCGTCTGTGTTCAGTGAGGTCGTGGTATTTCACCGGTCGAGCCGGCCTATTCGTGCAACAGATGTTACTGTTGCAGGCTCTACCACTGTACTGTGTGTTGCGATCGCATCAATGACAAGCCAATCGAATTTTAGATAAACTGTTCGCACTACACTCCACAGTGCCGGTGCAGTCTTACCTTAAAATAATAAGCATTTCGGTCGCCGTTACTTGAATACGATGAAATTCTGTTGAACATTTCACAACACAACGTCACACGCAGACACAATTAAGACTGTTGCGATATTTATGAATGAAAAGTTTCACTGAATTTATAATAACGAAACACATGTTAAACTAGTTTCTGAAGCCATCAATCCATTACTCGAGCACAGTGTACATCCGTTATGTCTTTTTAATCTTAATTACCATAAAAGTAATAAAATACAACACACCAAAGTTAATAAATCATATTAAGGTGTCCTTTTGAAACACAACACAAAATAGCATATGAATGGATATAAATCAACTGTCGTTAAATTCACTTTTGCGATCAAACATGCAAACAGACGTAGCTTCGTTCACAAAGTACAACTCAAGTGCGATGCCGAAGACAATAGTACATTCAGTTTTATGCATGGAGATCCCATAACGTTAACTGTTTGGGTGCGCGTCGCCAGTGCCATACCGCAATACAAGTATTAACTGAGAATGTCTTCAGAGATACAGTCAATTACAACCCACAGGGCAGAGTAGACACAGAGCGTTCATTCTATCGAATTAAGAGGATCTGAATTTGATAGAATGTTTTACTTTTATTTGTGACCCTTACTATTAAATATTTTATAATTAAAAATTAAAAAAAAAATATGCACTGACGCCCGCAGTCCAGTAGGCAGAGATCACGTATTTCCATTTGGCGCAATCCTGGCACACTTCTCTCGCTTTATCTACATCCATACATCTACGCATACATGCTCGTAGGTTACGGGTACTCCCTATATCTTCTTTCCATTCTCAATTCTAGTCACAACATCCACTTTTAAGCCTCGCGTTTCCCTTATAATGCTACTTTTAATCGTATCATTCAAAGTCACGCCTAACATACCTCTTAAGTATCGGCATCATCATCTCAACGGCATTCACTCTACCAACATGCTTTTCCTGCCAAACCCAGCGCTCACTTACATAAATGTGGGGACTAGTACAGCGTTGTGTATTGCCAGTCGTGCCTTCATACACATTTTGGCTCCTCACTACTGTACCTGTAGCATCATTCATTTTATTCCCCGCATACACTCGACGTTCAAAATCTTTAACATGCCTACCATCTCTACTACACTAAAAATACATATATGCTTATAATAGCATAGAATTAGAAGAATGTTTTTTTTACATGAGAAGAAGAATGAGAATGAAATGAATGAAAAAAAAATGAATGAATGAGAAGAAGAATTATATGAGAAGCTGGGCCTCACGGCGAAGGGCAGCGTCCCCCGGGTGGCGGATGGGGGAACGGTCGGTAGTAC
>DWTW01002538.1:0-10891 GCA_018246275.1 Papilio slateri
ACCCTTAATATGCTAAAATCAAATTAGTTTCAAAGCGGAGTGATTCCCTCACGGCAATCGATTGGCCACTCTCGATATTACGGCCGCGTCGCCCCACGTCGTCTTGTTTGAATGTGACCGCGTGTGTTTTAAAGTGTTTCCCTTTAATTATAGCTTATGTTGAATGAAATTTCTTAATGATTGTATACTTAATTTTGTTACAAAACGATTATTTCAGTTCCATAATAATGTCACAAAAGATGAATGAAGAATGAATTAAAAGACTTGCTTATGTCTTTTAACTGAGGTAGTTGCGAAGTTAGAATGGAGAGAATTGTCCCAAATGCTGCAAAGCCTAGTTGAATGTGTTTATCGCTCTCTTTGTTGAAGTTAGCCCGGCCAAGCTCAATTGCCTGAACTAGAGAGATATTTATTTACTTCGCTCGCTGCATTCCCGATGGTGTGTAATTAAATTGGAGATGATGTGATTGTTGAGCATGACTTTGACATCTTTCCAAGATTCATCTGTAGCCACCATGGGAAGTAGTATTAAGACACAACAGTCTTGTGAAGACATCGGGAAATGGTGAAATGCGAAAAGCAGAAGACTGCATATGGTAGAAGGCATTGGGTAAGACCTACACTGACTGCCAATACTGACACAGGCTCATGATAATGATGATGAAGAATCCAGTCATTGGAAATTGACACAGCAATCTCTAAATAATTTCAACAAGCTTATTAGTCCTAGTAAGTGGCCCTATTAAGTATTTACTAGTTATTCCTACATATATGAGATACTATCACGCTCTCTAAGGCCAGTGGTACAGGGTTGAAAGGGCCAATTTCCTGGTAAAATATGTGGGAGTGTTTATCAGTCCGGGGATCGGGGATGTTGGCGGTGAGCCGTGGCTTTCATTAGCACTGGGGTCTTAGCAAATTAACACCCTCGTGACGCGCGCTCTAAGACGTGTTAACGACGCACTCGAAGTTTGGCCGTCTCGCCGGCTTTGCCTTATAGTTCTATAACCGAAAATCGTTTAACATTAAACCGTGTTAATATGTAAAATAATATTAGTGATGAGAAGACTCTCTAAAAATAGATTATAAGTTTACAAATTTTACAAGGGTGAATTTGTCACCCAAGAAACTCTTTACGCTGCCTGAAAATTAACCTCAGAATCGTATTGAGAACGTAAAGAAATTGACTACTACTATGTCTACTTAAATTTAGTAGATAAAAAAAGAGCTATATTTTCTTTTTTTTTAATACCCTTAAAAGTATGAAGAATTCTCTTTTCTTACGAGATATTTCACCTATTGTGATGACATTTAACTCCATTTCAAAAAATATCTTCGATCCTATATGTAAAACTTTTTATAGTCTTTTGGAACATTTTATAAATTTGATACATCCATATGTAAATTTATTTATCGACAAATAGGCAAAATAACCAATGAATTCATTGTTAATCTACCTAATAGACAGATAGATAGATAGACCGATAGGACATATTTCTGTAACAAAAGCGTAGAATACATTCAAGGGCCCCTGGAGAGATGTAGTTGTTTATGCAGGCGACCTCGCTAGCCGGTCGTCGGTGGACAGTCGTGGCTAAACGCTGCGTTGACGGTGACTAATGACGGATGCACTAATAGTTGTGTCGCATTCGCCACCGTCGCCCCGCCATATATCATGCGAGGGAAATGGGGAGGAAACCTTACCATCACTCTCCGGCGCGCCGATAAGATTTGTAACAGCCAGCAGTTTTAGACTTATTGTCTAATCGATAAAGGTGATTTTAAATAACAAATCACGTTGTATCGAATAAGTAACATTAAAATTGTATTAAGCAAGGATTTAATTATTTTTAGAGTGTTGTGAATTTAAAAAAAAAAACTAAGTTTTTGCTGTTTAAATTAATATTTAAGTAGGAATAAATTTTAAAATTTAAACCTCTGAGTAGCTCAGTGTCAGAGCCCCTGTGTGACTGTATAATTAGGGGGTTTAATCTCGCTAACCTTTTATGTACACGAGCACTTATGATTTGCCTTAAAACAAAGGTAAAATAATTTATCTTATTTATTTTATCGGATAAACATTTATTATTAGGATGAGTGATGTCTTTCAAATTGTAATAGAACCCTCTTCCAATATTAAGGCGTATAATATTAAATCGGCTTACGGAAGTCGTCAAGGAATATTCTCTGTGTTAACGCGTATATTTAACAAAATGTAGTATATTTAATATCATTATAGTACAGTAGCAAAAGTTATGCATACGTGCATCTGATGTAGTGTTAACATTTGCTGAGAATACATCCTTATACACATAGTATCACAAACTAACAGATCCGTTTATTTCGTTGTCAGTACGTGGTTGTAGATGTAAATGAACAAATCGAAAAGCACATTATTCGATTACAACAAAATATCGATACATAATTTAATGACAGTTATCGCTTGCATTTTCGAATAATAGCTGATTTTTGAAAAAGAGTTTTGATTATTTATCTATATTCCTTCAGTATCATTTCTTACAATACGTATATGCATTGTGCAGAAAAGGTCCACAATCTTTTCTTTCTTTTAATTAAGACGACTCATCCGATATTTTTTCGAAGGTATTCCTCCCATCATTAAATGTCACACGATAGACGTAGCGCGGGAGGCGCCCCACCGCGCTACGACGTAGCACCGCTACGATAAGATTAATACATCGTAGATGCCGTGTTAGTGGCGCTACAATTTGTCTCTATAAATGTTTAGTCAGCGAGCGGTTGCGACCGCGCCGGGCGATTAGCCCCGCTAAATTTATTGTTTAATTTCAAAGGAGTTATTAATAACGTGTGAAATGATTAAACGGATTTCGCGCGCTGGCTTTAAGATGTTCGTCTTTGATTTATAATCTTAAGGCTTAATTTGCTCTTGCGGCTTTGTCAGCCGATGTGGATATGAGATGTGAAATTTTAATGATGTGTCACTATAATATTTCATTTTTAGTGTAATAGTACGTATCATAGCTTATTGTATTGCAGTAGTTATTCGTATTGGATTTTATGTTAAAACGACTTTACTTTTAAACATTTTCGATAAAATGATCCCCTGTACTGTACGTCACTCACTAGATAAACACTTAAATATAAATGTGTTAGGACATAAATCAATCCATAACCAAGCCATACTCGACGAATTCCTGGTATATTCGTCTCCAAAAATAAACATTTGTTATTTATGAAATACTTTATAGAAATTCGTTCAAAGAGAGTTATTTCAGAGTTTTAAATTTAATAATTTAGAGTTAGTCCATCTCTATCTAAGATTGTCTACTTTATCAATAAACATTTATAGGGACTTTAGAAACTTAGTTAATTACGAGTGAGTAGTGTTGTGTCCGGAAACCGGACAGCACGATACGTCGCCAGGCGCACCCTCGTCTCGAACGAGCTGTACGTCGACCTTGTTGCCCCTTACAAAACATTAACAAACAATCTTGTACAAGCAAATATCACCATTAAGCCCGATCTATAAGATTTATATTAGTTTGCGTTGAAAACTGAGTTAAGTCATTCGGATGTTGGGTAATGTTTTGAAGATATGCTATCGTGGTAAACCAAATATGGACCCCAAGTTTAAGTACATATTGTCGAGAATGTTGTGTGCGGTCGGACAATACTCGCCGTCGTGTTTGCGATATGGGGGTTTTATGTGTGTAAGATGATGCTTGTTTGGCGAACAGTGGCTGATATGATAAATCAGTTTACAACTGCTCAAAGGCTCACTTGAGAATCGCGGGAGGGTTGTAAAATTCAAACGTTATTATGCCAAATATGTTAAGAACGTTTTCTCTTATCTACTTCAATAAATTTTATGATATTTTTTTGTATGTAGTGTTTTTTGCATAGTATTAAAAAAGACGTTTTTAAATATGTAGTATTATATATCATGAATTAACAAAGATCATACTGGCTGATAATTTTGTTCCAAGTTGTATGAATTAGAGCTTTCTATCTTCCAACCTTATAGGTAATCTGTGAATTCACACTATAAGGGATAAGTGAATAGAATAAGCTTCCTTTAGCGGAAGTAGTTGCTGCCTCTCCTAATCTGGAAATTCTGAATATATTCTATTAAGTATCTTGATCGCTTAGTTTGCTGAGCCTTGTCATTTCCTCTTCTTGTAAATTTATACAATAAGTGTATTTTAACATTACGTTAATATTATCATACTAAAATGCATTTAATTTAAATAAAAAAACTCGATCAAAAATGACCATTTCATTTTCGGTACCGTCCATTGAAATTCATTATAGTATTAGAGGTTTAAAAAAAATCGTAGCCACACAATAGCCACGGCCGCCCACGAGTATTTCTCACTGCGATCTTGTAATGGGATTACGAGGAGCATCGCATCGTATGGAGCAGGTACTGTCTCTAATTGCTGTTAAACTTACGCCGACAATGCAGAGGACAAAGGCCGGCGCCGGCGGCCGTCCTCGGCGAAAGTGATTTATTGATTTGTGGCCAGTTCTTTATGCCGGCTTACTCGGATTATATTTTGTTTGTTTGTTTGCTGCAGCGGCTTCCGTTTGCTTACGATGAATAGGTTTGATGCGGAGGTTTCAAGGCTATCTTTAGTCATCTACAGGTTTTCGATGCAAGTTGGTACACAAAGGTCGCCTCCATGCACTAGTTATTTGTTGGCTTCTAAGTTTTGTATTTTTTTTTAGATTCCCAGCTGAGACATACATACAATATAGCGATCAAACAACCGATATTTTACTGTTAATAGTTTTTAACAACATACATCAGTAAGCGGTAATTGTATAATACATAAAATACTGTTCGTCGTTCATTGGGCTTGATATATTATAGAAGAGACATGTTAACAATGTCTCGTTACTGATGAGTTTATATTCGTAGGTATGTAGATATATAAGAAGCGAGAAAACTTTAGAGTTTTTGCAAATAGAGATCCATCAACTCTGCCTGTCCCTTTAGGTTAGGAGCGCGAGTGCATATCTAGGCAAATTATGTTTTCTTATTTATTCTTTTTACTCCACTTTTTAAAAGAATTATAACTATAATAAATATTTTATTTATTTTATACTTTATTGCACACCATAATATAAAATTAAATAATACTGTGCTGTATGTTTACAAAATACTCAGTATTGATTTTGTTTGATGGATTCTTATATCATTTTCATTATTTAAAAATGGATAAAAGACAAATATTTTGATAAATTTGGTACATAAAGCACACAGGAGTCGACACGTTCGAAATTAACCTTCAGAAGTTGGGCGTTCGGAATCACCGATAAAGGGGCACGGGCCGCCAGTTGTCCGCATTGATTTATGCCCCGGGGATGATGCGGCGGCGCGAAGGCGAAAGTGTTGCCATCGCCCGGCGTAAATCATAACCGACGATGTATTGACAGCCAATGAATACCGTCATTATACGAGGATATATTGGAATTTAGTACTCGCTACCGGGTTAGCTTATTCCATGGGCCGGCAGGTGGGACATTAAATGGTTATAAACTAATTATAAGGACATCGAATGACATAAATGGTAAAATAATTAAGAGCTTGTCGTCATATCCATTTACAATTTATATTATGTATCTAATATTTTATAAGGTGAATGTAACTAGGTATATAAATTTAACGCATGATTTGCAAGCTAAATTTATTTTTGGGCGTTTTGCTAGCTTCCATGTTGAATAAATTTAAGCAAGTGAATTTTTGTACGTAAAATCTGAAAACAAAAATTCATTGCTCGTAACTCATCGGAAACCGAAGCTTCGAAAGATAGTATAGGTCATATACTCAATCTTTAAACTTAATTCAATTTAATAATTACGCAGTGTATAAGCTTCGGATCTTGAGATTGATTTTTTTCCATAGATACAAAATGTTCAGTGTATGGACTTATTTAAAAAATGAACATCTATTTCTGTTCTACCGGTTTAATATTATCTATGTAATCCTTGAGTGTATAATTTATTATATTTCAAAATTATTTTCCTAATTCCTAGTAAGATACATTTTAGAAAATTGTTGAGTCGGCCTAACAACACATCATTTGTGGAAGACATCCCATGCTCGGAGACATGTAGAGAATCCGCCTCGGGACTATCGACGCAACCTCAAATTTACGGTCATTTTTCACATAAATCAAAGAGAACTCGCCGAAAGATTTATTGCTATCTATGGTCAAGTTAGTGGGGTATAGAGAAAGATCAAACTACCTGAGTTATTACGCTTTGCGATTTTTTTTCTCCTTGACATGCTACCCTTAATTCAATTTCGGATCGTTTGAAAGAGACTGAAAGTGTAAACACGTTTTTTTCTTAATAACATGATTCTCGCTTTAAAATTAGCCATATCTAAGTTACGATTTTAAAGTGTCTATAAGCTTTCATGAGAAATTATAATTATTTTCATATTTTTTATTAAGGTTAAAAAAATATGAAAAATGTTTCTATGTTTTTTTGTTATATCTTTGCACTTTAACCTGTGTCATTGTTTAATGCTTTGTTTGCTCACATTTCTAAATTTGTTAAGCAACATCTAGGTATAAGGGAAGACTTGTTATTCGCTGTATAATTACCATATTAGTGCTACTCTCGTTAAACTTAAGCTGTAAGTCCCCCATGCCAGAATAAATTGTAAGATTTTACTTACGCGGGTATTTAATTTTTATGTTGGAATATTTTATAAATAAATTTCTTTCTACCTTCATTGCTATAAAAGATGTGATATTTAATTTTTAATAGACAACTACTAACACTCAAATGTTTATATGTTCAATAATACTGAAGCGGTATAGAGTTGATTCTTGTAATATTCGTGTAATTTAGAAATCCTAATATTCGTGTAAAATCAGACATAGTGTGTAATTGTGGGAACTTATATAATGTCGACACATCGGCTTGGGGCACGTTTAAATTGATCGGCGATATTTAATAAGGATCGTTCATAAACAAAGGCATGGAATGACAAAATTCCCAAGCCATCATCATTACGTGTAATTGCTTCGTATTATAGTAAATATTTCAGTTGTTTAGTTACAGTCCGCGTTATAAATGATGGCTCACGCGATTTCCTCTCCTATTATTTTACAAGGTAAATAATTTATTGTTGGTAGGGTTAATACTCCAAAAGTAACGAAAGGGTAGAAATATAAATGATTAGTATAAAAACTTTTCATAATATTGCAAAGGTAAGAAATAATATATGTTAATACATAGGCGGAATAGAATTTGAAGAGAAAATAGGAATGGCCCGTGATTCATACCTACATCCGACGAAATGCAGAAGTAAAAATAAATACTATGTCATATTATGGTATTCTACTAAAATATTTCCCAGAGCGCGATGGCCTCTTCATGCAAAAGTTGCACACATTACTAGTTCTACCTCTATTATTTCTGCCAGTAGTTTAAATTGTTCTACTAACATAGACATAGGTCAAATTGATTTAATTGCTGTACTATTTTCCTAACAAACTGGTTTTTATTGAAATGAAATGATTAAATATAGAGAAGATCATAAGATAACCCCTTTTAGAATACGTAACCATGCAAGAGGTTTATTGACAGTTGTTTTCCAAAATGCATTGAAAAAAGTTAATACACTTTCATCGTTTCGCAACGGTCCTCGCAATTTTAATACCAGTAAGGAACTTTATAAATGGAGAGTGCGTATCATACGTCAGTCAGACGCGCCCGAACAAATTGAGACAGTGTAAAAATAATACGGCATTGTATTAAAGATGAATCGAAATGATCGATCGAGGCAGGGCGTTCATTTTAATTTCGATTTCTCGAGATAGGGCCCGGAGGCGTGGTCCGACGAACAATTTATTTTATGTCCCTAGATACCTATACTTTTAGCGTGCCGGTACATGCGAATAGTTTTTTTTTATGTGAAGATTGAACTTGTGCTGGTGACAGTCTTGGAAACAAGAATAAATGCTATAATACCATCACACAGAGTGTGTAAAAAGTTCATCTCTCCCTGGTAGTGGTAATAGTGATTCATCATTAGCCTGCATCAGTCCACTCCTGGACATTGCCTTGCATAAAGTTATGCACAGTATTCACATTACACGTTCCTCCACTTTTCACGTCGAAACAATTCAATTGTGGTTAGAATTGGAAGAATACTATGTCGCCTAGACATGTTCGAAAGAATATGCGAACAGATGATGTTATGTCAAAATGAGTGACAGCGTCTCTTGTCGACTCTTGCCGATACTGCCAGATTATTGACACTAGAGTCACACACACACACACACACACACACACACACACTATAGTCGTCAGAAAATAAGAGATCTTTGAACAGCTGACAGTAAAAATAAATTATGGATGAGCCAACAAAACGGAATCGGTCTGTAATAAGAAATCGATATTTTTTTTGTTCAAATATAATAGAATAAGTTGTATGAATGCTACATTTTAGGTTGATATTATTTTCACCAAATGTTTTGTAGCAAATCTACAAAATAAGTAATGAAAGTACATAGAAAACAGCTACCGGGCTTGTAGCACTCAGTGGGAGCGTAAGAAGATACGTTGTCACTTTAGGGAATCAGTCAAAACTTTGTAAATCCAATATCCAAGTTCGTTGCGGGTATAAAAGCGTTGTGACGGTGTAGCGATGTAGCGGCTGCATAGAGGCGAGCTCGATAGCGCTGACAGTGACAGATTACCCCCCGGTAGCCCGGTAGCGGTAGCGGTTCACGGCCGTGCACCATCGAGCCTCGGTTATTGAGTTCGCGAAATAAAGACGACAGGAATGCGAGCGACCGCGATTTTAATTTGATGATAAAGTCTTGTGTTGTTTGATAATTGTGATCTTTAGCCTCAATCCAAGCCCAGGCCCAGCCTTGGATTGAGGGTATACAGAAAAAGTTTATTAGCAGATGCGTCTCTATCTGAACGCGATGAACTCAAAAACTACTCATACGGTTTTCACCAATAGATGAACTCATTTATGAGAAAGGTTTAGGTGCGTAATTAATTAAGGTTTTGTCTAAATTTGCTAAAATATGACGTTGATTTGTTCACCGGTTGAACCAATCATCGTCATATTCAGACATAGATTCGTTTTCGACATGGACGTATTTAATATACGTTATATATGTATATATATACATATATATACATATTATACTTTCTAATAACAAATAGTTAAGATGGAAACGAAAAGTCAGAAGCTCTTGAATAATAATCCAGGCTAATTAGGTACCTACTAAAATTGTTAATACATTAAATTGAATCTAGTAGATACTTTTTAGTAGTAGATCTTAGAACTTTTTGAATACGATGTTGTAATGAGTCAGGTTAGCGTCAATTTGTAAGCGATAAAACCCACAGTGGACGGTAGGTGGTGTGAACGTGTCGCTGGCCGCTCGCTCGCCGGACCCCCGCAGCGCGCGCCGGGGGTCCGCTGCTGTACGCCGCCTCGTAATTGTTATACAACAAAATATTCTCTATGACACGCTCTCAAATGTTAACTGTATGCAAACATTTAGGTTAAGCGTCTTAAGTGTTAGCGATGATCGTGCCAATTAGATTACATAGTTGACTTAAATATTTCTTATGGCTGTTAATTGCTATTAGCTCTAAAAAGACATATAGAGGTTTATCGATGTTTAAGGATCGAAGTATGCTTACCCTTTTTATCTATTATCTATTATTACCTATTATGTTATTTATTATAAATGAAAAGTTTTTAGATTTAAATGTAAAACTCTGAAACTACTGAATCGATTTAAATAAATTCTTTCACCATTAGAAAGCTTCTATCTAAGATTATCGAGTTATCTATGAGTAGCAAAGGTTTTCTGGTAACATGCATAGACAATAAAATTGTCTTTGCCTTTTTCACTTTTTTATTATAACCTCATATAATATTTCTACAATTTATAAAAGTTATTTTTAAGATCAAAACTTTAAGGTCTTAGTGCCTACAATTTAAGATTCCCATTTAAAAAGATTGCTAAAAATGTTAAATTGTTTGATAAAAAATGTTGTTGCTTAAAAGGTACAGGAGGTTAACAATAATTTCGTGATATCACGGGGGATGAATGTAGAGCATGATGTATCGGAGACCAGGTGAGGTCGCTCGGCCGACGGATGATGACGGATCGTGCAGCGCGCTTTGTTCTCCGCGTCTTTCACCGACGACAAATTAGGGGGTCACTCCATCTTTTACTCGACATTATGACGTTTGATTGTGCGAAAAAATCAAACGAACGATGTCAAGCGTTTTATTCAGTAGCCCCTATTAGTTGTTAAATAAAAAACGATCCTACAAACATATACCCATGGAATCAATAACAGTTGTACATCATTCGTTCATGTTTGAGAAATCATTTGTTTTCTACTTCATAGTTCCCAAGTTGTAAGCGAATATATACGACTTTCACGACTGTTACTCGGAACAAAAAATCGATAATGTCTTAATGTGTAAAGGAGCACATCCAGATGAATTAACTTCTTTATTCATTTCTTAAGGAACAACTTCGTATCCTCATACTGAAATCAATTGTTTCAAAGAATCTTTCAAGCCATAAAGAATTTAAACTTGGCATGTATCTAGATTTAAAGCTTTTTTATCACTACATCCGCTTTAAATTGTTCTAAATCTTTTATAGGAATATGTGCATATTTTCAGATATAATATAATAAGAATGAACATTAGGTTATAAGGGTAGAGGAAGACCGAAGAAAGTGTGGATGAATTGTGTGGAAGATGACATGTGTAAGAAGAGTGTGAATTCAGATATGACGGCTGATAGAGGGATATGGAAGAGAAGTACGTGCTGTGATACCGACCCCACATAGCTAGGAAACGGGCAAGAAGAAGAAAAAGCGATGACTAAAAGATGGCGGT
>DWTW01002539.1:0-10891 GCA_018246275.1 Papilio slateri
TGTAGCGCTTTGTACATAGCCGCGAAATTCAAAAGACAAAAAGGCGGAAGGGAGATATTTGACAACCTAATATATCGGTACTATGTGTGTACCGTGCTAGATGTAATATAATTCATATCGGTTCCAAAGAATTTCATCCGATTGTAGTTCGCTAACGCTAGCTAACGTGTGTGCGTGTGCCTTGAGACAAAGGAAAAACTAAAAAAGACTAAGATTGTAATATCTTTCGTAAACGAGGAGGATACGAAATGACGAAATGGTACTCAGCCTCCCACATCATTGACCGGCGACAAAAACATACAATCAAAATGTCATATTCACATACAAACCTCAGTTCCTTCTCTTGATACTTTTTAGGTTCATTTGTTCTGAGTTGTGACTGCTAATCAATTTTATATATATTTACGTAAAATAATCATTTTTTTATCTAAAATATTACACAATAAATGTTACAATTGTATCCCAGCTCATTTAGAACGAGATGATCGTCGTCGGCTTCACTATATCCCAAGGTTACTGCAAGTTTACTTCAAGGACGCTGCAACGCAATGAAATACATTCCAAAACGTCCAATACGTCGTAGCAGCGGACGACAGTGTGGGGAGCTGCGTTAAATCTATTGTATTACAATAAAAAGGTGAATAAAATTCAAGGCATATGGAATAATATCAAACCTGATTTGGCTTTACAAGATCCGAGTTATTTTAATTTCTATTTTAATAAAAATGAAAATATAGAATTTTAAAATTGAACATCTATAAGTTAATTAATAGACAATAAGAGCTCTAAAAAGAAAAAGGCTGTTAGATTCCTGCCAAAAATCTATAAAGGTTGTAATTATTGACAGACTAAATACATAATATATTTTTGATAGATTATAGTAACTTTCTTAAGCCAAAGGTTTCCCGGGAGACGCTACCAGTGAGATCATTAGTACTTTAAACATAAGATTATATGCATCGGGTACAACTGTTGTACGGCGGCCGGCGGGCGGCGGTGCTTACTTTATATGATATTTAACAGGCGAGGTTAAACATTCAGTCACTTATCAAGTTACTTATCAACTCTACATTACTTATTGGACAAAAAATACAAACAATAACTTTTAAAAAACTTTTAAGAAAAACCAACAACATTTAATATTTTTCAACCGATATAGGAAATACTTACAATAATATTTTTAATATTTTTCCAATAAATATTTTGGCATGACCGTGAGTTCGCGCTGCCGAAACGCACGAAAACATATGTTCGATCATAGACAAAGAAATGAGATCACAGTTTTTATGGGAACCTTTTGGCCCTGCCACCACGCGGTGAAACAAATTGCTGCTGGTGGGTTTGTTATTTTTTTTTTTTGTAAACTTCTAAATAGTTAGAAGAAACCATTGTAAATAACGTATGATAACTGACGCATAATTTATTGTCTGTAACCTTGTATTTATTGGTTGAATTATGTTATGTTATGGGCGCTATTATATTTTATTTAATGAATATAGTTTTGTGAAATTTGTGATACAAATAAAGTTGAATGACAAATGGGTGTGTTATTTTAAAATATATTTTTTGAAGTATCTGTTAATACTTATAAAAATTTTGAAATAAAAAAATGTAGATATATTGCAGAAAAAAATGGCTTCAATCGACACATACATCAAGATATCATTTGAAAATTAGATTTAATAAAACGACAAAATTAATTATAAGCTTTGTTTTTATTTTATAATTAACACAAAGTTTATAATTGAATTCATTATTACTAAAGGCAACCAGATATTACATTTTCATTTTGTATAAACATAATGAAAAATCTGTATACAATAATTTGACACCATTTTCATATTTGCCAGAATGTTAATGGGCGATGGTTATTGCTAGATACCGTTTGCTTTTTATTCCATTTTAAAAAATCTTGTTAAGATTGCTAACAAATTTATGGATCGTTCTTCAACAAAACTCCTTACGAAACAAAAATATTCAAATAAATAACTAATAAAATTTATTTCAACTTTCTGCTTTTTGTATTGCCTTCAACAATCTCAAAACAAAAATGAACTCCTCTCTTGTTCTCTCCACTTCTGCTCTATGGTTCTGTACAAAGATTATAAAGTTGTCTTCTAGGCCGTCCTTAGCGCCGTCTTCTATGATACCGAATAGTTTAGAAGTAGCCAGATGCAGAAGGAGGCTGAGCGATACGTTCCTATCTACCGGCGTCAGATACAGGTCCTTCAAGTCGTGGAACCAATTTTGTTTGTTGAACTTGGTGATAGTGGCGATTTCTTTGACAGATTCGTGAAGCTAAAATCATAAATTTTACTTAAATAATAAGTTTAGTATCATCAAACTCATGAGCTTCATCTTTCAGAGTGGTTTGGCCGGAACACCCTGTGATAATATTTTATAGATAACTATAGGGCTACTTCCAAAAAAATTTAGTACAAACTAGTGGGCTACGTTCAACGAATAGAATCGATTGACAACTTCTTATTTGAAGAATTAAAAAATGTCAAAATTTTCCAACAATTTACCATGTGTTGCCAGCTGTTTGAGAAGAGGGTAGTGAATAAGAATAAGAGAACGAGAGAGTGGGGCTATCGGCGTCATACCAAACTCAAAGTTATAAATTCATGCTGTGCCGTGTGAGGTCGTGCTCCTCACGGTCGGGTCGGACCATTGCGAGCAACAGCTGATGTAGCTCTTGGTTATACCACTGTTAAAATAGTCAAAAGATGTCGAAAATTTGAAATCTGAACAAGTGACCGGAATTTAATGATCGTGTATGCTTACCTTGTTTAAGCTCAGTTGTAGATCTAACAAGAAAATTTCGAATTCAACCAAGACGTGACCACTCATTGCCACACTCATTTGTTGAATTTCTATTATATCTTCGTAAATTTTACGTAATGTTGTGAGAGACTGGTCTAAGTTACCGCTCTTTTTATTACTGACGACTCTCGGTGTGGTCACCTTCCTCTTTTTGAACTCTTCTTTGTTTTTACCTTTTTTATTATATCCACTATTTCCTTCTGTAGCTTGATTGAGAAGATTATTAGAAGATTGAAAAGCATATAAAATATATTTAATAAGTTCGAAATCCGAATAATGTAATTTTTCCTGTGCTTGCAAGACGTTGCTGAAAAACAACCGTTTGAAGTTTTAAGCATTTTAATCATGATAGACATTATTTACAAATTTCATATAAATAATTTATGGATGGATGGCTAAATGTAAAGGCTTGACGAGATAAAGGTAATGACGCGGGTACATGTACATCTGGGGCCACTGCTTTAATATATAATATATTACTACCACAGTTTTAATCAAATTGTTTCGTTGTGGGACCTCAATGTTTCCAATACTTTGCAATAAAAATTCTACAAATAAATAAGGTATGTAATGCAACGAAATCTTAATTCACTCACGTTAATTCGAGTAACTTCTTTAGCGCCGACTGTATGTCCACGGTACTTCCCAGCCAGTCGTACCACAGCAGCCCTTTGTTGTCGTGCTCTATCATATCCGTCATTACATTTATATAAGAATTTAAATATGCGTCGAATTTGTTAAGCTCAGGTTTCTTTACGTTTCTAAATATTATATTCACTTTGTTGCCGTTCTGTACAGCTAGATCTATTTTCAATATTTTATCGGGATTAAAAGGGATCTGTATACGTTTTTCTTTTATAGCTTTCCCTTTTTTTTCTTTGGCTTTTTTTAAAGCGCGTATATTTTTTACTATGTCTTCTTTTTCGACTTTTGTAGTTGGTTTCTCAGCGAATGGTTTAATGTATGTCTCGTTGCTATCTGCCAAAGGCAGTTCTTCCGAATTCATTCTGCTAAAGTAATAATCGACTGCAATATTTTTATCATCGTATGCGCCCCTGCCTCCTGCTTTGCCGCCTGGCAGGAAAATAAGGAAAGTGTCATCGAGACCTCTTAATATTGGGTCAAGATTTTGTTTCCATTTTGTAAATTTTGTTTTTAATTTATTTTTTACGTTATTATATCTGTTTACAACTTTTGCCGTTTTACCATATTTATGTGTGTATAGTGTGTTGCGTAGAGCTGCAATCTTATCCTTTATATTATATTGCTCTACACTTGCATCCGGATCTATTACGTCTTCTGATTTATCTTGCCGTAGTTGTTGGAGAAATAAACTTTGGGGTTTTCCGTAAATAAAGTCATCGTACATAGAATTGGGGACGTCATTAGTTCTTCCTAGATAATAGTCCATATCTAAATAATCATTAGGGTTGAAACTAATATCTGAAAATCCACCTTTCCATGCCGGTGATAAGTACTTTTGATAAACTGTACTTCGAGGCTTGTAATTTCCTTGATTCTTGTTATAAAATTTGAAATTTCTGTGATTATTAAAGATGTTTTCATTTTGTTTTTCCGCTACACTTTTTATATTATCTGGTATAATATTTTGATCGTTTAATTGTTTGTTAACTTTATTATCGTTTATATTTATTTCGCTAGTTTTATCATTTTCTTCGAAATTAGGTCCGAAATAATTGTAACCTGTATAAAACGCATTGGTCGGGTCATAATTATAAACCGGAACGTAATGCGGTTCTTCGACGAATTCAGAATTTACTTGCTCGGAAGGTACAAATGGAGAATTTTTGTTAGCTGAAAGAATATGTGTATGTTTAATATTTGACATTGTTATGTTAACTCTAAACACACATGCAATAACATACCTTCATCAGAAATGTTGTATCAACGTGTGACTTAAACAAATTCTAGACCTTAAATAGTCGTGTTTTTGTTTCGTGGATTTGGTATAAATCTTTTATATAAGCCACGATTGATTAACAAGGAGCGGGCTGTGTACATAACTATTCGGGATTTATAATTGTTATCTAAATTTTTAATAAAATCGGTAACTCATTTCCGTAACATTCATTTTTAGTAAGGTAATATCGTCCCACCGTTTAGTCTAACTTCATAATATTAATGAACATTTAAAGGTTAGTACTTACAAACTTCGAAAACACGGTAATGACTATTGTAATTTTCCGTGCTAGGTGGTAAGAAATTCGGATACTTCAAGGGATATTTCTCACTAAATATGTACTTAGAATCTTCCATGTCCTCGTTTCCATGTCTTAAAGCCTGTTTAAGATTACTTTGATTTTCCCTTGTCTTTCTTTTCTCTTCTATTGCATTTTCTGTCGTAATACTATTATAATGATAAGATGTATAATTTTCTTGTCCAATGTTGCTTGTAGCCAAAATTATTTCACTACTATCTCTTTTAACATTGGTGCTTACATTCCTTTCAATATCATCTGTTTTATGTACATTTCCATCAAATTCTTCCATATTATTCAAGTTCACAGTATAATTCTCAATATTTGTTTCACTCGAATTGACTTCACTTCTTAATATTGGACGTGAAGCATATGTATGCTTTTGGGAAATTATTTTTAATGTGTCGTTTATTCTTCTAGGAATCACATCTTCCTCAGTAAGGTGCAATTTAGGCGTAATATTTATGATATCTGTACTACCTTTGACATCCACTACAAATAACTCACCTTTAGACAAGTCTAATTTTTTTTCTACAACACCTTGTGCCAAATGATTACTTTTGATTTTTATAAATGTATCTTTCGAAGTTTTGTTTATATTGCTGGCTTCTTTGGAAAAGTTTTCTTTGGGTTCAAAGTCATCAATCACGGTTCTTAGGAAATCACTTGTTGCTTCCGTTTTAGTGTCAACATAATCAGCGTACGAGTTTCGCGTATCTTCTAAAGTATGGGCATTAATTATTTCCTTCGAGTTTTCATTTTGAAACTGAGAACCTGTTGTTTCCTTATGATTATCTATAACTTGCGAATTTTGATCATTTTCATCAGATTTATTGCTGAGCCCTTCAACTTCTAACTTATTCTCCATTAGGTGTTCTTTTACTACTTCTTCATCTGTGAAGACATTTTTAGATGTAACTTTACTCTCGTCGTCATATAACAGAGGCACTGGTATTTCTGTACCTAAATCTTCTGAATTTACTCTTCTACTTTCAATAGGTGTTTGGTTGCTATCTTCATATGTATCTTTTTTTATTCTTATATTATTTTTAAGTGCAGTTATATCTATATTATCTGATTTGTCTTGTCCAAGTATATTTTCTTTTTCTAAAGTCTTTTCTGGCAATTCACCAGTGTTGTCATTTCCGACGTTGTCATCTGTACTTTGGCTTCCTAATCTGCGTTTGTGTTTGAAATATTGAGTTTCTTCTTCCATTATTTTTTGGACATAAGAACTATGTTCGTCTAGTCTTTCATCAGATATTTCAACACTGGTTCTATCCGAACGGCTTTGACTCTTAATTTCTGCCAAAATCCTCTGAGCAATTTTATTGAGAAAATCTTGCTTTTCCCCTTCAGGTAACAAATCGATATACTTTGCTTCGTCACTATCAGTGTCTTTACCTTTGATAATTTTGACACACGTGAAAAGTAAAAACAACACTTGTACATTCATTGTATTGAGTAGAATTTAAGTCATCCTCATAAATTGACACGCATTCTCCATAACAACGCTAGGAGAAGTAAATGTTTTAATTGAAAGTCGTATTTCAGTTTGAACTCAAGCATGTGAATTGTTATTAACTACACTGATAAGGCAACAACATTTACTTTCTAGATAATATCAAACGTTTGTACGCGTTAGTTTCATTATTTTATCATCATTTCATTATTTTATAATAGTAACATTTGAACTTGCATAAAGGTTTAATTTGAGCATACCCATATATTAAAAATGTTGTTTAACATCGGTACACACAATTCAAAAAACAAAGAACAAGCTATTACATTCTTAAGCTAAATTGGGTTTACCAGAGCAGTTACTTTTTTAAATTATTAAGTCCTAACCATGATAGTATGATCCTATCTCCTCGTAATAAGCCAGCCAGACCTGAAAGTAAAAACTTTTGCTTCTGCTTTTTAAAATCATAGTTTTTAATCCAGTATAATTTAAAGCTGTCACTTTGTGCTTATTTTATGAGGGTATCGCAAACCTTTTTAATTGTATTCTAAAATTTTGACTGGCTTATATTGTATTGTGTAACTTTGTTATTTAACTTTTCGTATTATTCGCTACCTACTAAACTTCACATTTGATTTTCGCTTCCATTTGAAGTGGCTGTTGGAATAATTTTTAAGATTTTTCAGTTACTACTGAAATAAAAAGGTTGATCTCAATAACACACATTAGTTAAAACAAGTATTTTTTTATTTTCAGTTTTTATGCCTATTTACAAGTGATTAGTAAACTTCTAACCTTACTTTGCACATTTTTAATGGTCTCAAAGAATGCCTTTAATTAGGCATTCTTTGAGACCATTAAAAATGTGCAAAGTAAGGTTAGAAGTTTAATTAAACACTTAATTGTGTTTAAAATTCTATCTTACTGTGATAATTTAATACCACTGTTGTCTGCGCTATGACAATTCTTACACATTTAATATCCAGAATAAATTAGGAGACATTTTGAGTTCTGCAAAATAAACTTAACTACCACAGTAGGATAAATTTTTTAAACTTAATTTCTATAATACAATATCGTTATCTTATCTCAGAGCAGATCTAAACCTTAACGATCCTCTATACATATTCCGGCCAGTCCTCTTTAAGCTTCTCTCTGAAGGTATTCCAGAATTATCGAATTCTCCCACAGTGACGTCTTCGTCTTCGTTATTAACTTCTTCGACAGAAGGTACGACTTCCTCTACCACCACAGGTATTACGGGCGCAGCGTTCATCTCTTCTATTTTTTTTAGTACACTTTGAGGTAGTTCAACGGATTCTTCGTTTATATCTAACGCCGTGTTATCTTGCCTTGCATCAGTATGCATGAATTCTTCTTTTTTGTAATGTACGATATCTTTTATATTATCCTTTATTTCCTGCAAATTTTCTTTGTCATTATCCTTAATATCATCGGTAACTTTTACTATATCTTTTTCGATTCCTTTTATTTCTTCTTTAAGATCCTGAAAGCCTTGACTTACCGGACCTAAATCTTTATTTATTGTTTGTGCCATGTTATAATTATAGTTTTTTATGTCCTCCCTCACCGCGTCCATAATTTTGTTGTCATACTCCTTAATATCTTCCTTTATCGATTTTGTGTTTGATACTACATCATTAAAGAAAGTTTGAACAACCAAGTTTTGTTTTTTTCTGTTTGCCTGATTCCACCTTTGAGGTGACGTCGACACTGCCTCGGTGTTCGCTGCAGGATTACTCACTGGCGCATTTTCTGAACCTTCGGGTTTTGCTTGTTCCTTGCTTTCATTGGACACCTTTCCAAATTCCATATTAATGTCGTAATACATTGGAGAATCGTCGCATAAGATAGCATCACGTGGTCTAGTGCACGTTAATACTTCCTGGAAACAATATGAATTCTGATGAAATACGAGTACTCGTTTAATTGATTCAATTACTATACCAATATTACTATATTATATTTGTATTATAGCAATACTGTATTCAAACAGCAAACAACACGAGTATATAAATAAATTTAACTTTAAGGGTTAGTAAATAACTTTACTTACTTGGTTAAAAACAGTTTCTGATGGGCAGATAAAACTCCATCTGTACGTCACATTCCGACCGGAGACGGCCTGCGAGGGTAGGCAAACGTGGAAGACTTGGCACTCGTTGTCCACGTCAGCGTAGTAGCCGTAAGTGCGGTTTTCACAACTAAAACAAACGTTTGCAGTTTTCATTGTTTTTGTTGTTATATTAAAGATAGTGAGGACATAAAATGTTGCTTTGAGCGATGACACATAAATACATTGCATTACGTCTTCTTTAACCCTGAACTGTTGTGTTTGTTTGATATTGAAAAATAAAAGAGAAAATTGACCTCGTATCGTATCAGAAAATCAAGAGCAAGGCACAATGCAGGGGGGACTAGAGATTGCTTCACCGACAAGAGTAAAAAGCTCTTAAATTGGTGATGATGATGACATCTGTACAGTAAAGCGATGTCTCGACGACATTTATTTAGATGGGCTCTACACAAGAATGCGTAGAGTAACAACTCTTACCGCTAGGTCTGCCCAATGGATATTTAATTTCTTACCTGAAGGTGTCAGTGATGTTCTCTCGGATGGACGTGGCGTTTGAAGGCAAGTTCAGCGTGTCCGCTTTCGTCTGGTTCACCATGTCCTGCAACAACGGAGGTTCAGTTTTACCATTGACTTATTCTACGGTTAGGCAGAGATAGCGTACCTTGTGAGCGTTTTGCTGAAACTGTTAATTAAGAGAGTACGGTATACCGCTAATTAGGCGCTGGTAGTGTCCGAACGAGAGAGAGAAGCTCCAATAGCCTAATGGTTAAGGGTACGGTGCGCGAGACTTGCACAACACGGTCGTGGGTTCGAATCCGCCGTTAGACTAATCTCGAGAACCATGTCCAACCAAGTTTTAAACTTGTTTACAATAAATATTAGTAAATTATTCCGGTAATCATTCATATCACAAAAAATCGTTCATATATTATATATGCCGGAGGAGGGTTGGCATCATGCAAGCGGCCGGCCGTAAAAAAACTATACTTCGAACTTCGGTCGTACTGTGCCGACCCCACATAAAGTGGGATAAGGACAGGAAGTATCCGAACGAGAGAGTAATAATAGTATTTTATCCAAACTTTATTATGACGATCAGTTTCATTGCCTTTTATAGATTATCAATATAGTTAAAAAGTCATATCTTTTATTGTAATCGTTAACGTGAATTAGTATATAGTTTGTACCTATCCTGACCGCGACTGCAGTAATATCCGCCGATCCGCTGCTCGCCTGTACGTTTGTGTGTAAGAACTTCATAAAACAAAAACACATCGCAATCTAAAACAGCTGCACATCACACTTATATCAAGCAATTAAATAATCTGCTTCTATACGCTACTCCAAGTTAAAGCAAACAATTTTGCATGAGATCTAAATGCACTTAATGCAGACGAAACAGGTGATGCGATACGATCGTAACTTACCCCGGACTAATATAAAGAGGTTGTATTCTTTTCCTTTAAAATTTTAGAGTCATTAATAACGTATCGATCGGAATCCCAAATCCCCAGATTTACTAGTGTGTAACAATAATACAAACGGAGCCTGACGCAGCCAGACCCTGGATCCATATCGATACGCAGAAGCGTATTTAAATGTGAAACAATCTTTTTAAAAGTAAGAACCTCCACTGTCAGGCCGGTGACCGGTGACAGGCGGCCGTATACCAGACACAAGCCTGACCAAGTGTAAACGTGACTTCAAGACTATGTATGTTTGTAACATATTTTCACGGCATTAATATACATAATATATTTATCGCGGTAAAATCTTATCGGCTACGTGTCCGACCGTTTTTTTTTTGCAAGTCGTTGGTCAAATTTATTACTAGCTTTTATGTACGACTCGATGTTTTGACTCCAAACATTCAAACAAAATACTCTAGTAATAAGTAATTCAATCTCTAAAAAATAAAAATGGATTCGTAAAAGACTTTTTTATAATTCTAATTTCGTGACAAACTTGCTACTTAGAGTAGTAGCGAGCAAGTGTTTATAATGTGTCACAAATGTTTTTAATCGAGTAAATCCTTCAGATCGTTATAAATCTGGATTGGATTTTATTTACGATAAAAAATGTTTTCCTCACATAACATGGAAACAAACTTTTAAAAATCCTTCAGATAATACTATCTGAAGGATTTTTAAAAGTTAACGTTACATTAAAATATAAGCACATGTTTTTTAAAATAGCTGTTAGTTTTCCGATAATCTATACAGATAAATAAAATTGAAGTGTCTGTATGTAATATCAAAATAA
The DNA here is from genome assembly GCA_018246275.1 of Papilio slateri. NCBI lineage: Eukaryota > Metazoa > Arthropoda > Insecta > Lepidoptera > Papilionidae > Papilio > Papilio slateri. Next base: position 10,868 of record DWTW01002539.1, read on the forward strand.
AAATTCCATATTCAGCGGACATGA
>DWTW01002540.1:0-10890 GCA_018246275.1 Papilio slateri
TATATATATAAAGTAACCTAATATAGGCTGCTTTGGTAATGTTATATGATTATGTTTTGATAATAACAATATTTTGTCATATTGGTTGGCATGGTAATGTCATATAATTCCAAGGAATTATATGCGGAATCAAGGTACAAAAATTACTCCGAGGAAAATAATAAACGAATGCATGCGAAGCCGCGCAACAGCTAGTCCGAAATATTTTGACGTGAATAAACTATTACATGCATGGCGATTATGTTGCGACAGTCTATATTCTAGAAAAGTTTTTGTGATCTAGAATGACTGAATGAATGACGTGGAATATTTGCGAAAGGTAAAATTAAATACGTAAATGTATACGAAAATGTATGATCGTAAGGGAGCGAGAGGTGTGCAAATATCGAGCAAGATGGCAATTAAATCTTGGTTGCCTTATGTATGTCTGTTTGGATCTAGGATCTCGCATAGATCAGTTATCAGTTTAGTTAAATGTGATGTTTTTAGTAAGTAAAAATAAGTTATTTACATCATTTCACGACAGGCAATTCTGTATTAAGGGCTTGGCTGCTTTATAATATTTTACAACAATTACAGATATATTTATAGATTGCTTTTTCTAGCTTAGTTTTTGTTAGTTGGTTGATTTACTGTTTTTTTTTTGTCCTGGCTTATTTATACTAATATTATAAAAGTGAAAAGATTTTCGTTTGCACAGGATCAATTACTAAACCGATTTTAATAATTATTTCTGCATTAGAAAGACACATTAGACCATATGTTTGTTATTAACATCCAATATTAAAATTAATCTCGGCAAAGCTGGGCACTGACTTTATATATAAACTCAGATACCTTTAAAACTCAGTTTTACTATGATAAACATAAATTAAGAAACTGATCCCTTTTTTTCATAGAATTGGACATGTTTGTGAGAAGAGTTGTTAAATTTTCAGGTATAACTTGTCTGATACAAATCACCACATTCGGTGGCGATTACATTATCGATGCCCTGGAGTTAAAGGACCACTTGCACAAGCTCAATTATTCATTTACAGATCCCAAAAAAATTAAGGTAAATAATGGTTTTTGTATATATTTGGATGAGGGCGGCAGGGGATCGATCTTTATGGAGATCAATAGGAGAGGCCTACGTCCTGCAGTGCACGACTATCGGCTGAAAAGGGAGAAAGAGAGAGACCGTCTATAAATATAAAACAAATTCATGTTAGTTAGACCACTTATAACTGAAGAACTGCATAGATTTTTTTTAATATTTGATTTGTTGGATTTGTATCCACCCCGATTAGCAGAATAACTAATTAAAATATGGAAAAATGTCGAAAAAAAATATATATGAAGAAAATACGTTTTCTCTAATTACAAACATACACACCTACAGACCAAGTTAATAAAAATAAAAGCTTGTTAAAAATACTTATTGATATTTTTTTAGATTCTACATGGTGCAGATATGGACGTGTTGTGGTTGCAAAGGGACCTTGGTGTATACATAGTAGGGTTATTTGATACCCACCAAGCCGCCAAAGCTCTAGGACTTGAGCACAAGTCCCTAAAGGCACTACTGCAACTCTACTGCAAAGTGAACACTGACAAGAAGTAAGTCATGTTCTATAGCAGTTGGTAATGAATGGGCTAACTAGGCCGGGGAAATCTCACATATTGTTGACGTGTCGTATTTATCTGATGTCAAAATTCAAATTGACAGTGATTTATTCAGTTCACAATTTCCTGACATTTTAAAATATGCCTAGTCCGGTTATAAACTGACGAAAGTTTCAAGCGGTCGGTGACATATATGTTAATTTATAACAATGATGTAGGTACCAAACGGCAGACTGGCGAATCAGACCTCTGTCTCAAGAGATGATAAAATATGCCCGAACGGACACTCACTATTTGCTGTACATTTGGAAGAGGATGAAAAATCTCTTGCTGGACAGGGATGGTGCGGACAAACAGCGTTTGCTTTCCGTTTTCATGGAAAGTCGGAGGATCTGTGGTTCGGTGAGTTTCATATTATAGATTTCATATCAGCTCGACAAAGTTATATTTTTAGGTTATTTAGTTTATCATTTGAGCTTCAATAATGCTCAATATTTTATTTGATTTCTAAGAATTGAGTTTAAAAAAGGCCCGGGATACAATGAGCTTCCTAAGTCTGATCCACTGTACATTATCATACAAATTCACACATTCAGTTTTTTCACCAATTCATCTCTATGTTTAAGATTTGTAAAACTACAATCCAATCCCTGTTATACTTCTTGCAAGGAACTCTTATTACATGTTTAAAAATGAGATGGTTATATTATAGCGAGAAATAATTTATTAATTTACTTATAAGGATAACCCTCTAATAGTTGCCTCTTGGAGAAAGGCAAAAGTTACATGGAATTATATTCCACAGTATTCTAGCTGACGCCAACACTTATTACTAGTACAAATGAAAATTGTCAATATTAAGGGTTTACTTAAAAAACTTTAAAAGAATACTTTCTTAAAATAATAGTCCAAAAGTGACTTTTTTGTGGGGAATGGCATAAACAAACATGTAGATCGCTCGCTTTCATTAATCATTAATTGTTTAGGTTAATTTTAATCATAAATTCATTAATTGGGCTAAGATTTAGGCAGAGTTGAGGGAAACCTCGAGCTACTTAATTTTCAGTACATAAATTTACTAGCTCCATATCTTATTTATTGGTAATGGATCACTCCTCAGACCTTGATATATTTCAACTTTTGTTCCGGAAGCCCATGGAGTCTATAGTAATATCAGGAAATCTTTTAGTCTTATGAGATGCTTATGATATCATAATTTAGTACAAGTTATCTGTAAAAAAATAAATATTGTTTTTGGATCTTCTTCAATTCTTAGGCCCATTTTACTACCTCCTCTCATTGTTCTAAATATAGTAATGCAAGCCTTAGAGCTACTACTAGTAAGTTCCGAATGGGAATTCGACGATAATTTTTATTTAAATTAGTGATTTTTAATGCATATTATATATACATTTTAATTTTCTTCGCTTTGATCGATCAATATGAATCTTTAAACATTCAATATTTTCACACACCTCCATGCTCACAATAATGAAAATATTCCCAACGTTTTCGGTGCACATCAATATATAGATTTAATACTTTTAGACGTACAAGAAGCATGTGATCAATGATACCAGCCACCTGACACTGTACTACCGCAACCAGAAGGACTTTTCCGCACGTCAGATGGCAGCACTCAAAATGCTTTACAAATGGCGTGACGCATACGCAAGACAACTCGATGAGAGTCCCTCGTGAGTACTAATCGTTTTATATATATTATTATGAGGTAGGTGTCACTTAACATTTTTTGGAAATATATCTTAATTTATGAGAATTATTACTTCTAATGAGAAAGGAAAAGTTTATATATGATCACATTTTAAAAGCAGTTAAAATTTACTATGTTATGTTTGTATATTTACACACACCCACACACACACACACACACGCACGCATAAACGCACGCATGCACGCATGCACGCACGCACGCACACACACACATGTGTGTATAATATTTATAAGTATTAATAAACTCAAATATATTATTTATAGATGTTATACTTGTTAAAATTAAATATTCAATCTTTTTGTTGCCATGCACATGCCTACTATACGCTTCTCACCACACCCACGGTTGACTGTAAGAGAATGCCTTAATTCATTAAGTCCGCCTTTAAAAGAACAATAAAGATTGAGTAATTAAATAAAATAATATAAATTCTATATCTATAAAAAGTAGGAGTTAACCATACCAAAATTACATCACCCATCTAATGTATAATATATTGACAAGATACGCTGCGGCTATCCCCTTATCTGTGAATGTCTACATTTAGTTTAGGAAACTCAATCAATGAGCAATTACTTTAGTATTATATTATATTTCAGATATGTATTGCCTAATCAAGTATTGTTGGAACTGGCCGAAAAACTACCCAAAGACTTTAAATCCATTCGTGACTGTTGCCAGTCCGCTCGGGGTATGTTGAAAAGAAATGTTGTGAAAATACTTGGAATAATTAAGTCGGTAAGTGACAATTTATGTAAAAAATAATGCAGTTGCAAGTCAATAAGCTCCATATCTATGAAATAAATTAATAATCATTATAATTAGTCCTTATTTTATTTATTTTTACAGTCAAAATGTCTCAACAATGCAATTATGAAATAGTAAACAAATGTAGACTTTGATAGTATCTCTTTAGAACTTTTAGTTAGAACCTTTTTCTTACCAGTTAGCAGGATATACCCTTTAACCTTGGACCCTGACATGTTGGACTGGAGTATCATATATATCTGTTGACATTGGACTGTTCAATTCTTGTCGTAATTAGTTTCGTCTTTATATGTCTTTACGTATGTTTTTTTATGGAAGAAGGTGACAAACGAGGTAGTGGTATACCCAATATAAAGTGACCGCCATCCATGAGCATTTGCAATAAACTAATGAGTTGCAGACGCGTTGCTTACTATAATGGACAGAGGAGGGGATAAATAGAAAAAAGGATGTTTCCTCTTTCTATTCATCCCCTCCCCCATCAAATCCTCTTTTCCCCTTCCCATCCTTTCCTTATTTGAAAATAATAGGAAGGAATGTTTGTATTATGTGGTTGTTATATATTTTATGGACATATTATATTAAATTCTATTACATTACTTAATATTTTCAATTTACATATTTACCATATGTCATGTTACAGTGCCTGGAGATGTCAGAAGAATCATCATCCACTATAACCAATATTGCAGGCCATGGAAAAGGACGCAAGCACACCCACATGCTTGACCTACCAAGAACAAGCTCAAGGTAGGCATATGTAATGAAACAAACTAAATTGGTCGTCAAGGCAAATCTTCGGATTATTTGATAAAAACTTTTCTGTGATCATGCCTCTTAATTCTTAGATCACAACTAGCATTTCAAATGACAACCGCTATACGCATCAAATAACGTTGTGGCTAGTGATATATCTGACCAATGTGACACAGCATGAATACATCTACATTGAGCCACGACCCAAGGGCCCTCAGGCCGAACAAGCGCTAAAGAGCTCGGGTAATCTGGTCATTGCTAGGATCCGAACCTTACAATTTTTTTCCATCTGTTATCCATCTCAGGTCATCCACATCTAACAAGAAATAGGTAACTCTAGAGTTGAGTAGTAGATGGCTGGCAACTTTTTTTATTTTAAGACCTAAACAACTGAAACACATCTTAATATTCCATATGTTTAAATGAAACTTAATTGTTGTAGTGCTGATACAGGGAACAATGGACAAGATCTAGCTATGGAATCTGATGATTTTGTAGTGAAGCCAGAACCTGTTGTGACCGTAGTAAGTTATATTTCTAAACTAATATTGTAAAAATAAAAGATTTGATTGCTTATTCCGGAAAAAATTAAAAACTGATGAGCCGATTTTATATATATTTTTATTTGTCTATCTACCCAAGATAAGCTGGGACGGATTGCTAGTTATGTATCTATTTGGTACAACCACAACATACATATACTTAGTCTATTTATGAATATGGAATAATAGTCTTCTGTATATGAAAACTACTTTGTACAGTCGGGGTAAAAAAATGTTAGTCACTTTAGAGCCGACATTTGCTCGCACCAGAGTCAGTATTGACGTCGAATTTCGTAATGACCAGTAGTGTTGACTATTTTGAACCTTGTTTCTCATATCCAGTAAGTATAATTTAACATTTATAATTTAACATTTAACATGGTCTGCTCAGTGATTTAGTTTCAAAAGTGTCTACGACTTGATAAAGGAATGATTTCGAAAACTGATAAATGTCTTCCTACCCTGACTGTATATATCACTTTTTAATTAATTAATAACTAGTTATTTTTGTTCGATATGACATTTACCATAATCATTTTGTACTACAGTGAAGATAATCTGATTAAATTTGTAAAAGCTATACTGCTTTATTTACTTACTAGTGGTTCTCCTTCTGTGGTGTGGTATTGTTTTATAAAAGAAGGTGGCAAACGAGTAAGCGGTTCACATGATACGAAGTGACCTCTACTCATAGACATCCGCAACAAGCAAATGAGTTGCAGATTCGTTGCCTACCTTTGATGGTCAAAGTAGGATAAAGGGTATTTCCTTTCCTGTCCATCCCTTCCCCCGTCAAATTCTCTTCCCCTCACCATTCTTTTCTAATGAGGAAAAGAATTGGAATATATGTCATTTCTGGATAATGTAGCTTTCTGATGATGGAGGAATGGATTTATTTCGGTAGTTTCAAAATTTACGCGCCACTAGCAAACCAATCTATCCTTTTTTTTGTAATGTAGCTCTATACATTATTAAAAACAATATCATTTTTGTATAATTTTTTTTTACTACATTAATTTCTTTTTTTTTTTTCTTTCAGATTCCTAATCCAAATAAAAACATCGATCAATTCTTTTCTCCTTACCTGAGATATGTTAAGAGTGAAGCTGTGCAGGTAAATAGAACCTTTTAGAACTTCAGTGGCATATTCATGAAACACTTATTTTGTTTAATAAAATTATTTATTATATTATTTAATAAAAACATTAGCATTTAGAACCATCTTTATGGTTAGTCACTCAGACTTCGTTGTCATTTCAGACTTTTTGTTGTAAGAACAAAAAGAAGGAGCACCTAATTCCTTTCATCTTCTTCCTTCGATGGAAAAAGACAGTTTTCTTTGTGTCTCTCCTCTGCGCTATAAAAAGGCTGGGAACGCTTTGGCTACAAAAAGAACTCACGGTTGTTGTATATGTCTAAGGGTCATTTAACATCACATGTACCGCTTGCCCGTTTGCCTTCTTCCATATATAAAAAAGAAACATGTTTTTTTTTGTGTTTTTACCGGCTTTTATTTTAAATCTAATTGATTTTGTGTTATACTTTGAAAATGTGCTCTCTTTTGATTGACTTATGTGACATGTGGGCTTGTGGGTTTTTATTATATGCTTGACTAATAACCTGAAAGTATAACGATATCGACATTTTTGTCGAATTACCTTTAATAGGCAGTATCCGGTCTTAATACAAAATAATACATATAGAAGTACTCACGCCCGTTACCGAGAGAGATAGGCAGAGATTACGGATTTCCATTTTAAGTTGTCGTGATACCGCTCTCTCAACATTTAAATATCCATAGATAATTACTAGCATTATTGTTGATTTTTAATGAGTTTTCATATTTGATGTATGTAATAAAGTTTTCAAAAGTAATTTGTTTACTCCCACAGGAGGAAGAAGCGAACGAGTTAAATGAAAAATCGCAGGTAAAGCTTGCTGTTGTGGAGAACCCGAACAAGGATGACGATTTTGGGGAATTTACCCCGCTCTACCAGAAGAAGGAGACAGTAGTTCAATCGACTTCACTTCAGAAAACAAAAGAGGAGACCCTTGAGAAAGCCAAGAAAGACGCGGCAGAAGCAAACAAAGCCGGAGTACCAGAAACTGAAGAGAATCAATGCGACGAGGACTCCGCAGGTGAATTTCAGACAGTCACCCGTCGCAAACGAAATTCACGCGGCAAAAGGATTGCACACACTGCTGTGTCCAAGTCGACCAATAAGGAACGAGATGAAAATAATATTGCTTCTTGTTCATCTAAGCACGTGTATTATCAATACACGAACCCAAATTATAAAAGCTTCTATAACGTCAGAGACAAATCAGAATCGAAATCGAACCTGAAGAAACGTAAATAATTCATTCACTTCTAATTTAGATTCATGGAATCGATTATAATTAAGATGTAACTGATGTAATTGATGTCTAAGTCTAATTGATTATAAATGTATTTCAATATGTATTTCTTTAGTGCAATTATAAATGTATTTCAATATGTATTTCTTTAGTGCAACAATTATAAATGTATACCATAATCATTGAATGTATAAGTTTTATTTACATCGATACTATAGTATGCAGTAATCTATGTCAGGCCGGCAATTCTGTTTCTTAGTGGTACAATTAAATGATCATTGTAACATTCGTATTCTGCTAATTCACAATGGTCTGTCAATATTCTTATAAATTCATCTTGTCGGGATAGCGACGGGCGGTTGTTGATGTCGTTATCACAAAACCAGGCTTGCGAATGATTGTCGAGAATCTACTGATGAATTAAAAAGTTTAAGCTTATTTAACATATTTTGCAATCATGTTAAAATGGAGCACCACTTGCAAACTATTACGATGTAATTGATTTGTACAATGCCCATATATATCAAAATCAACAATTGTGAGCCATTGACAGATCATTATGACACAATTATATTTACCTTATTATATCCAGGATTATTGTTTACAAAATACTTATAAATAATATCTATAGAAGTACAGCGAACATAAGAACGCTACAAACGTGTCATTACACAAATTAAAATATGCCATTAAATGCACCCAAATCACTCTGACATATCTTCGGATATATCTTCTCGTATTTTGATTTTGTTCTTAACGATCCTCCGATTCGTGTACGTAGAGTCGTTGTGCTCTTTAACAACGCCTTTACCTTCTGTCTGTTTAGATTTAGGTCTCGTGTGAAACTTTTTCACTCTTTGACCTGTCTCTTCGTCTCTCACTTTTGATACTTTCTTACCCCTATGCATAGTGTGGGGGTGGGACTCTGTCATTGATACAGTTTTGTTTTCTTCTTCCGTTGAAATTTCCCGTTTCAAGGCGCTCTTAAATGTTTGGCCACGTGTAGGCTCGTGTAGCGAAAATGTAATTCTGTCATGATGTATCTGAAAATTTAGTGAATAAATATTATTGAATATAATAAAAAATAATTATAACCAAAAAATGTTTTTAATATATTCTTACCCGATATTCGATGGTGATATAACATTCTTCTTCGTCATCGCAAATGAGGGAGTTGACATCCGCTGGCTTGGCCGCATTGGCAGGGCGACGTGCCACTCGGATGAATCTCCATAGAGAACGGATACGTGGTCCACAGGATCGGACCATTTCACTCACCTATAAATTCATCAATTAGTACTTAACCATATTCCTGTCACCAAACATTTAATGACTGTCCTTTTTACTTCATATAAAAATATAAATTAATTGGATTTGGGATAAAGTTACAATATTCGTTTGAATTATCTTTTTAAGCGCCAATAGCCTAATGGTTAAGGGTGCGGACCGCGAAACATGGTCGTGGGTTCGAATCCCGCCAGTTTAAGTTTAAAGAAATATTAGTAAATTAACAATAATTATAAAATAATTATTTCGATAATCTACTAATATTTCATATATATGCCCGAGGAGGGTTGGCGTCAGGCAGGCGGCCGGCAGTAAAAACACTATAACCAAAACCTATTACAGTATAGACTACGGTTGTAATGTGCCGACCCCACATAAGGTAGGAGGGCAGGAAAAAAAGAAATTAAATTTATGTACAGCGAAATAATTTGATTTGGTTCAATGGATCTCATCTTATATACATATACAGTTATATATATACTCAATATTGGCTTACATTTAAGGTCATGCCCTAAGAAGATTTAGTGCGTTGTTGGATGCAGTTCACCTGATGGTAAATAACGACACGGTAGGCATAAATATTCGAGAAAAAAGTGTGTAACCAAATATGCTGCACGAAAAAGAACGAAGAAATTACAGTACGTGAAGGGGATTGATTTGTTTTAATAGTTCTACTTGATGCCGGTATCCTCTAAGGTCGCGACATTTCTTCAATCGAACATTTCATGTAAAAGCATCATAGCGTTATTGTTTTAAATAATTTATTAAAATATTGATACTTAAATACTCGAACAAATATATGCATGGGCGTTGACAGCCCTAATCCATACCCCTCGTATGCCGGCGCATCGCCGCACCGATAGATCATGTTGACTGGCTTTTGCTAGTTTTTTGCGATTTCAATTTTCCACTAGTATATACATCTATTTATTAACTCATATGTTGATAGATGGTTCTCCATTCTCCGATATCAAAAGCGCCGTTTTTACGTGTACATCACAAATATGATAAAATGTACTTAGTCTTTTCAGGTAAGGCTCCCTAAATGTATAACAAAATATTATTGGTAGTAATGACAGATGCGTTTTGAATATTTTCAATGTGTGTTTGCGGCCAAATATAAATATTCAAGATTGCGGGATTCCATCAAATGTGACAATGGACGAATGTTTACGGCGGTCCTTTAGGAAGCCTTATGGCATTGGAAGTCTTTGCACGTACATATATGATATGAAACAGTTATTAGATCTTACTTTTCAGTACGGCAATAGTATTGTTACCGTTGTAGATCTTAGGACTAGCGCATGGAATCAGTTTGTTGGAATTTCTTTTAGGAAGATTGATGGCTGCTACAAACATTAGAGGCAATGAATGCGCATCTCTTAATTATCAGCGTTATACGAGACTAGAATTAAATGCAGGATAACGACTTACCGACTTAACTTTACAACCCTACACTTGTTGTAATTTGTACCCTCATATAAGCCCAGTGTTCAGGATCTTGATGATAATTGTACAAATTAAACAAATAAATCTCAACCCAAATCAACACTACGTTCATTTTATGACTTTGATATATCAGTGTGGGAAATAGACTTCTAGAGTTACATATGTTCCGAGACAAACTTACGTCTAACAAACTTTATTACGTAAGTTAAAGGTTAGGATTTTTTGATAGCTTTGTGGTTCCAAGTTTATAAAATCGAGAGAATTAGTTCCATCCTGTTTTTACCGGTGCTAACGGGCTCAAAGCGGCGTTTAACACCTCGTCTCACCGGTTAACACGAGATCGGTTTACGTATGACCCCCGCAATTGCTCCGTGTCGGGTTCAAATT
>DWTW01002541.1:0-10889 GCA_018246275.1 Papilio slateri
TTACCCGTTATTTGAAATTTGTTAATTTTCTTGGAAACAAAGACTTATTTCATCATGAAAAGCGATCAATACCTTGAACCACGTCAGACAAGATGGCGTTCGTTGAATTCATACTGCGCAATTCCGCGATGTAACCCAAATTACTTTATATACATACTAGTAAAATAAAAAAGGACTTACCTTTATACTATAATTTATCCAATAACTAAAATTTCTAAATAATAATCAGCAACTTTTAAAAATTATACAATGATCACACACGATGTCTGTCACACGTCTTGTTCCTTTTTCAATTCTCTCGTAAATGCAAGTGCGGGCGGAGGGCGGTCGTATTTATACACGACATAAATGCGTCGATCAATATGTTGTACGGGACACGACGAACCCCGACCGAAGCCGATGAACTTTATCTTTCTCTCGCTCCGTCACTAGGTAAAGGAGAGAGACAGTTATATCGGAACGTTCTAGAATCGACACGAAGTTCTACGTGACGCACTGTGGAAGTGTATACTGTACACTAAAGTATCCATCAAAACCAAAACAAAGTATTTTTATTACGAGAAAATCTAATTATTCTTTGTATATGAGGTTTTTTTTTAATTCTATTAGAAGATTCTATAAGAAAAACTTCTAAGTTATTACTGCTTATATAACGTGTAAACTAATTAGCTGAAATTATTAGAGAGACCAAAAGGTTCGAAGTGTGAAATATAAATGATGAACTTTTTAACCTTTTACCCCCGGCTTCGCTTGCGTTGATGTCCTCAAATACTTGTCAAAGACCTTAACGTGATTACTTTGTGAATAACCCTTGATAATGTGAGCAAAATTTGATGGTCTACCTATTTTTACATAAATGTTCTTAACGGTATGTACCTACTATTTTACGGACAAAAGCCTAGACTTGCCTTGAAATGACAGTTACACTTTAACCGTATTGTAGAGGTAACAAATGTTATTTACCCATTGGCAGAATTTTGTTAATTACTTTTAGAAAAATATGGATAATTACAGCCTTCGTTTTAATCTTTTAGATCAGATAGATTCTCCGTTCTCAATTTTTCCGTTCATTTCAGACAAACATGTAGTCAAATTTCAAATGATTTCATCATAAATATTAACTTATTGCATCATATTTATAAATGAATCAACCTAAATTTTAATTTGCTGTTAAAATATGTAGGTACATCAACTTTTGAATACAATATATTGACAGTTCTTTCGGTTAATTCCTCAGAATTAAATAGAAAGATTTTTGTCGACCTTAAAAATACTCCATAAAGTTTAAATACCGCATGAAAAGTTATTTTCTTTGTTCAATAAAAGATAAATATACGTGCAATTTTTTTTCACTACAGAACGTTCACCTTCCCGATATGATGGAGGTCATAGACATTGTTTCTAAAAATGAATCTGTTTGAAACTGGTTCAGATGAAACAAGGACAACAAAGGACTTGGTTTTTTTTTATATAAGGTAACAGATAAGAAACATAGAAAGGTACACAGTGAAAATCTTCAATTAGATAATATAGCAAAGATATTATGCCTTGCATTATTGCTCTCTGCAAAAATGAAAATAATGTCCAAAAATTTAATAAATCATATAATTTTCATAAATCAAGGCGCCTTTTTAAATGCTTTAGGTACTGGTAAGTACCTATATGCCAGAATTCAGATATACATATAAAAAATTGATCTCTAACTATAGGTGAAAACTACACTGTAGCTACATATGTCGCTCACTTTACAAATATGGCGCACGCTTGTCTTAATTTTGTGTGCGTTGAACACGACACGTGTAATTTATTTATACTAGTTCACAATAGATCGGAATTCTTTGAAAACACGCATTTCCAATGTGCGCAGTAAAAATTCTCGGAGAGGTAAATAATAATGATTTTGTGGCTGCAATAATATTATTGTTTTTTTTTCTATATTTTACAAAACACGTCGATTTTTTTATAACATTAAACAATGAGTATTGTTTGATATCATGTGGTACCTCGTATTGTAATACGTAACTGTTTTTTTTTTTTAATTCTACTGACAAAATCTGATGTGATATTACGTTTAGACACGTTACTTTGAAATATTAGATGGTAGGTATGTCCCAGTAGCCTTCACACGGAAATGAAATTGTTTCTGATTTTTTTTTTCTTCCTGTCCTTTTCCCATTTTATGTGGCGTCGGCAAAGTACGGCCGAAATTGATACTGTAATAGGTTTTGGCTATAGTTTTTTTAATGGCCGTCCACTTGCCTGACGCCAACCATTTGGCAGATATATGGAATATTAGTAAATTATCGAAATAATTTACTAATATTTCTTTTAACCATGTCTAACCTAGTTGTAAAGTTGGTTGAACATGGTTCACGACAATAGTCGAATGGCATTTTCCGTGGTCCGTACCCCATTAGGCTATTAAATTATTTTTGAATAATACCTTGCGGTAGAAATTTTAATTGAAATCAATTTCCTTGCAGGAAATGTTTATCAAAAAATCTCATAGCTACGACTGTCTGTTCTTTATAATCTTTACGGTTTTACATACACTTTCACAAATAGAAAGAAAATAAAGGTATAACTCATTAAGGTTTTCTTTAAATTGGTCGAAATATAACGATGATTGTTGTAGAAGGCGGTGGGGTGGTCGGACATAATATATATTACATATTTGCTACCCGTTCAAATCCGGGGCGGGTCACTAGTTCAGTATAATACCGAGTGGCGCATGTATCATGCTCGAATATCGCAAATCTGAATATAGATGTTTTAACTATATCAATGTCCTCGTAAACACTTCCTTGAACTCTGTTTCATTCGTCGTCCAATAGACTAAAAATAGATTTTTTTTTCCGCCCCAGTGTAGTAACGTTTAATGACATATGAAATGTAATTATTCCTAATATCCTGTGCTAATTCTAAATTCCTAATTCCTAATAAACATCTAAACATTTTCTTTCTTTAGTATGTCACTAATCTAGTCGAAAGTTCCTTGGACTGTAGGACTTCCAAGAGAAGGCAGAGCTGTGTGCGAGAAGGCAAAATCGCGGCAAATTTAAATCTGTATCTCTACATACCCTTCTATTATTTTTTATTGCCCTATTATCTATTCCCCTTCTATCATTTAGTCCACTGTTGAATAGGGGAAAGTCTCTCCAAACAATTAGAATTGAAAACAATGCTGAGTAACAACAGATTCTAAGAAAGTATGCGAATAGGATTGATATGCTGGTGACTTGACGTCAAACAATGAAGCAAATTTGACCAAATCGTATTTTTTCTTATATCTCAACTCACATGTCCAGAAAAGACGTCCAAATATGGGCTATGAAAGCTGTTTTTCCATTATTTATTTTTATTATTTAATTAATGTAAACAGCACAATTGCTATATACCATAAACTCAATAGTTTATGGTAATTACAATCGCCAAAAAACCAATAATTTTGGAAAAACATTTTATATATTTTCATTATCTAACTAATTAACATGCTGATTAGTTAATTATGCATAAAATTTAAATATTATCTGTACCGACACTAGGTTAAAATTGTTTAATCATGCCTTCGTGTCAAATTTTGCATGTCGTGCACAGATCAAAGAGGGTTCATTATAAAATTTTTTGGTCGTTTTTCTGTAATAAATAATATAGCTGTAAATGAATCCTTCATGATTTTAATAAAAAAAAATTATTCCATCTTTACCAATTGAGTCATAAATTATTTAGGTTAAGAAGATTACATGTAAAACGTGACTGAGAAATTTATCATTACGGTTCTGTGAAATTGAATTGTACCAAACAAAACAGAGGGTTATAGGTGACACGAGGAAAATGTAGGTTAATTAATTCTACTGTACAATGTTCCACTTTTACTTTTTATCATGTTCTTAATAAGTTTTCGTTACAAAAGGTGTTTTTTTTTTAAAATAACAACTTCAATCTTGTGGCTTTTGATGTAGTGTAAGAAATATACAGTAGATGGCATTTTTTAATTTTAAGATTTAAAATATTATTTAAATGAAGTACTTCTTAAGAATTAGTACAAAATCATCTATTGCTATTATTTAACGCCATATCGCTTTAATTGTAACTAAAAATCAGAAATCATAATTGCTGTAATATTATTATAGAGGGTACAAGTGGCGGCCAACTTTTTGAAACAGATTAAATAACACGCCATCTTATGGATGGAGTAGAATACGTTTTCCTTTGCCTCGAATATAAAACTTTTTTTTTTGCAGTAAGTTGAGGTATTATTTTATGAATCTACAATTTATTTTATTCTATTTATTTCTCTTAGTTAAATTCAATGTAACATTATTCGCGGGGCACGGAGACCATTGGCGTAAGCTAAAGTAGGTTTTACTAACACGTGTCTTGTTCTCGAACGTTTACTAGATGTCGCTAGCAATGCCGCAGTTACAGTCGCATCAAACCAGTTATCATTTAAACTTTATTTATTAGTATTTACACTTTCACCTTACAACGCTATTTATACTCCGATTCAATAACATAATGTGACTCATATAAATAAAGTGATAGATGATTTATTTATTAAATAGTACTGGTAATGTTATTTTAAAATAAAATACGAACAAAAGCATACGAGGTATCGTTTATTGCATACTTACAAATTCTTATTGGTGAAATTGGTTTCGGAGACGTCGTCATTGAGTGAAAAATCTGTCAAGAAATCTCGGACTAAAAAACAAACACGATCCGCTTGTGCCCGGGGACCGTGAACAAGTAACGTTAAATACTCTTTCTTGCATCACTTTCTTTTCAGTGAAAACAAATTAATACGCTATTGTGATAATCTGGACCGCGGCAACGCAATTCATAACTAATTATTAATAATTCGTACTTTGTGCAATTTAATTTATATTAATTGCAATTTTATAAATGATGATGTGAACACTGAGTTCTGATACTTTACTTATGAGGCATTACTGTTTGTTGTTACAAATAGACCTCGTCATGATAAATATTGACATAATATTAACTCAAAACCTCAATCCGATTATAATGGCGTTCTTGTACACTGTATCAAAAGTTACTTGTACTTCAGACTACGGTAGTGACATCTTTTGTTGAACTCTAGGAATTATTAAATGTAACTTTTAAAAATGACCAACAGATTTCTTTCGGATAGATGGCCTGTTTTTTTTATTTACTATTTATTAGTTTATTTGAAATTACCAGTTTCAATAATAGTTTTGGTATTTTATTATACTTATTATATTAAAAAAATTTCAACTTTTGACAATTTTAGTTTGGTGCATTATTTTTTTATATTCTTTCTCGCGAATTATGTATTTATTTTACATAGAAAGAAAATAGTAGTATTTTGATTGCCTTCAACGATGCCACCTTAATGTTTTTAGGGCTTCGTTCGATGCTTTCGACAAGTCTAATTAAATTTGGCGAATTCGTTATCCTCATTAAGCTACGAATCGAGTATTTCCTTATTAGCGTGGTACTGAGTACAATACGAAAGTAATGGAGAATTGATTTGTATTAATTCATTTAGTTAATTATATATGACTTCATAGACTATTCGGTTAAAGTACTCAGCTGTTAAGTCATCGGTTTTAGATTCTATTTTATGCCTATACAATGGAGATAATTTAATAATATATACAGAAGACGTGAAGTAGAAGTACTACGTTTCGTCGCACGAGTTCCGGCCGAAGGCCTAATTTTTGTCCTGTTCCCCTTCCCATCCATTTCTTCTTAGAAAAGGGAAGAGGACATGATGAGGAGGGGGATGAATAGGAAAAGGAAATATCCTTTTCCTGTTTATCTCTTCATCTGTCCATTAACGGTAGGCTACGCATCTGCAACTCATTAGCTTGTCGCAGAGTCAAATGGGTAGCGATCAATATATCAGGTGAACCGCTCGCTCGTTTGCCACCTTCTACTACAAAACAAATATTCGCATCTCCTTAACTTTCTCAGTAGTCCAACTATAGGAGCCAGCTAAATTTTGACGACTTTGGTTAAAGTGAACATGGCGGGCATTTCGAAGTCATCTGGCAAACGTCAAAATAGCGACAAATACAATAAACGGCTGCACTTTACCGGTATTTATATGGCGAGTGTAACAGTCATGGCTTTTACGAGACACGGAATATGCGGTACAATGATTCTTCGAGTGAACAATACTATTTTCAGCCTCTGGCAACAGTAGTTTCAAGTATTCTTTATAACGGTACATAATATTCTTGTAGCTGTTGATATGTTATTTCTTAATTTGTAAAATGAAGCTATTGCCATGACTAACACGAGTCAAGAACGTTTACATGTTGTCTCTATAATGAATACAGAAAATTATTTGCTTAAAACAATTGATTTAAATAAATTAACACAATGGGCTGGGTAAGATGACGTGTAGGGTAGCTTTGATTACTATTCTACTATAATTTACCACCAAGGAAAAAAATGTCTTGTCTTTGAAATTTTATTTTTACAGGTCTAATGAGTTTAGGGATTTTGTATGTGAATGACATTTAAATTACACTGGCAGAATGGATTCAATACAGTTGCCATTTGACATAAATATTAAAAATAAAAAAGTGACAGTTAATTTGGCGGCTGATTTGTCGAGGAAACACCAACACATTCCGATTTAATTGAAACGCCTCATTGGCGCTGGCATTTAATAATAATATATGACACATCCAGAAATCAGCGTTAGTTTAGTCATATAGCGAGCAATTCGGGTTAATGCACACTCGTATCCTGTTTATCTTTATTGTAGCTTGGACCGTACGACCACACGATCGGGTGAGGCTTCATTGATAAACTGAGCGGGTACATAATGTAACGTAAATAATTTAAAGTGTAATAAACGGACTTTTCATATATTTTAAAAATAATATAACATTATTATACAATACTATAGTCATCTATATCCATATATATTATCCATACATGTCCGTCAGTTATCGTACGTAATAAATACTTCTATAATATGGCATATTTTTTTTCAAGCTGCCGCTTATTTTTGCAGCATTAATTTTCTTAGAGAAGTGACTCTAGGTTTTATTATCTAGCAAATAATATTTATATTATAAAAATCGATACCTACTCTTTAAAATGTTTTTAAAAGATCATTTTTCATTATTAATCTAAAAATAACAAGTCTATGTGTTCCAGCTACTTGTAGATGGCGACAATTTTGTGTTAAAACTGTTAACGAGAGTAATTGTCGCTACGGTATCTGCCGATTCGCCATCTCTTAGCCACACGATGGTGCCAGTGGATTATTAGTATATGGTAGGTATTCAGATTAATATAGTGAATGTATCACCCACGTATTATTTTAATATAAGAAACTTCTTTCCCCTTAGTTCTTAGTACGGGAAAGGCGAAAGGCGTTCAACTGCCAATGCGTCATAGGTTTAAATTTATAAACGTGTATTGACCTTGTGGTGTCCACCATGTGTTACCAGTGCACGGGATTTTAGCAATTTTATTGGGAGTTGGTGTATGGGTGTTGGGATATTCAGTGAATGATTATTTTATGGGAAAAAAGTGTGAAGATTTTTGTAGCTAGAATTTATTTATGAAAATTAAAGTTAAACAATTAATACGTAAATGGCGAACTAATAGTTACAGGTGATGCTTTTTGTATAATAATGTAGAAAAATTGTTCTTTAATATTCATTTAATTTTCCTGTTACATATTTTATACCGTTATAATCCTATTATTGTAATTAGTACACATTTACTAAGTCCCAAAACAAGATTGTATAAAAACACAAAAGTGCTGGCTAAATTTTAATTGGATCATGTAACAAGGCATTATTTTTTATACAATGCTTCATGACTGTTTAATAATTTGACAGTATGTTGTATGTCTAGTATTTGTAAAGTGCTATATTATGTTTATGTTGCAAAAGCGTGTGGCAGTATTGGTTGAGAACTTTCTGGACGAACTTATTGACCAGAATAGTGACATACTAAAGAAAGACGAAATAAGGAGTACTCGCAACCGAAGAGCACTTGTACGTATATGTGTGGATGTAGAAGAAGCGAGAAATCCGTAATCTCTGCCTACTCTTCTGCGTTACAGGCGTGAGTGTTTGTTTGTTAAATCAAAAATTATGATAAATTGTTAGCGGGAATACTAAGAAGATTGTCTTGGATAAGAATTTCAATGATAGTAGTTAATGTCTTCGATAAGAAGAAGGTCAATCAGCCTATTAACGTAATGTCTTAAAATTAGGTTATTTATACCATTTCAATAAGCAAAGAGAGTTTTTTACACTATTATGATTCTCATGTATGATAATTATTGAATTGTTTCTTTACTATATTTTAGGGTATTTTATTTTAACGCATCGGGTAACTCTAGTGTCATGGCCGTCGTGACATGTGTTTTCTCTACACAAACCTGCCTGTATAACTTCTTAAATCAAACAGTAAATAGATAAATATCGGTGAACGGAATTACATACAGTGACTTCGCGTTAGTACCGGAGACACTCCGTTATAAGGTAGCCGTAAATATTATTTAGTAATCAGAAGCGAGTCATTAATTTGCAGTAAACTGTCATAAAACATCACTCCATTACTTTATACTAATTTTCGAAGCAATGAACTGTAATACTTGCATATATTTTCAGTTTAGTTCTGATTTATATACAAGATGTCTGAAAATTGGACATAGAACTGGAAAAAAAAATTCCTTGGTCCAAAATATGATTTAACTCAATCATAAAAATACAAAAAAGATGCCTAGTTTTAGCACAAAAGTGATTTAAAGGTATGTTTTTCAGATACTTTAAAAAGTCTTTAACATATATTTTATTCGGCCTTTAGTTCAAAACAACATTTAACGAATCGCTAGTACGTTCTAACGATCATTGATAATAAACATATCATTGGTATACCACCTTTTTTAATACTTAAACTCCTTTTAATGTGGACTATGAACGGTTTTTGTTCTTTTAAAACAACTCTTTGATACTTCACCTTTTACAGCTTACTGTTGCCGTATCTGAAAGGCGTTGTTGTTTACTTACCTGAAAAAATAAGAAAAGCTTTTAAAAATAAAAGATTGAGTAAAACTAATATAGCTAACACTAAGATACTAAGAAATCGAGAGAGATTATCTAACGAACAATCAAATCTATTCTCGTTATAATATTATCAATACTAGTAATATAGTCATAGTATAGAAGACGAAAGTGCAAGAATGTCGCCCTGATGTTAAGTAACCACCTAGAAACATCCGCAATACTCACAAGAGGAGAGGTATGAATCAGGAGGAGAGTGAGTATTAAGCACCCTAGCGCCCCCTGCAAAAACTTGAAAATCATTCGTTCAATTTATTGGTATATCCTCAAATTTAATTTAATTAATAGTAAATAGCCATTTTAAAAGCTATTTATCGTTCTGCAGATATACATAGTTAAATTCCAACATAATATTAGACGAAAATTATATGGCTAAATTTTACTGGCTTTCGTATACAAGTCTAGATTTTATGGACATATCTAGTGGTCTGTCATCGCGTTTAACATTCTCTATACTGGGAATATCGTAATCCGGTTTATCTAATCCGCAATCAATACTTGAAACATATCGACACCAACCATCAATGATGTTGGAAACATTAATTGATAAGAATACATGTATATATTTCGGGGAAACTTTTGTATTTATAATCTACTAGCTAGTGCCCGTGACTCTGCATGAAAATTGCAGTAGCAATATTCATACTGATACTGATTTTACAACGATTTAATTAGCTTGACCGCATGTATTATCTAATGATATAACGCAGTCTTTCGACGTAATTTTATCGTGTTTAAGATGTCTAATTAGATTGAAAATTTGCATACTTAAGGACTGATCACAAGATAGTTTTTTTCATGGCTTAATTCTTATCATCGGGATAATAAAAATTAAGTTTAAAGTTAAGAACAACGCCACCTAGTTAAAGATCCAACAATTAAACATTTCCAGATATATGAATCCTCTTTCACAGCCTTTAAGTTTTAATTTTGCGATATATTGTAGGCTGTGTTTTTATTTCTGTCCCTATAGCAAAATTTAACTAAATAAATTTAGGCGTGACAGACAGCGGTATCTACTTTCACAATATGATATGACGTTATACATGTACTTATACATTGCATTGTATATGCTCTTTAAGCCATGACGTCATTTTTTATCTGTATTATAAATTCTCGTATATAAAACGACATGATATCTAGCTTAATGTATAGATATACTGTTTCTATAGTCTTTATTCCCAATTTATATGGGGTCGACACAACAAGTTATCGTCTTTCAAATCGATCTATTAGCCGTCATTTTAGTCATCATGTCACCTTTAACGATCCAAACATTCATCTTTTCTTAGGCCTAGCCCTACCGACATATCCCTCTAAATTCATATAAAACTCTCCTTGTCACATGCTAGTTCGTAGCTAGCTTAGATACGCATTTGGCTTTATTAGAATGGTTTACGCATTTAAAACAAAAACAAAAAAAAAACGACGATTTCCGCTTTCTCTTAATGAATCTATAATTTTCATTTAAGTTTTCGTTCAAATGTAAAAAAAAAACTTTATATAAACAAGTTGCAACAGAATAAAAAAATGCATCTGTTTTACGACACGCGTCATGTCTGCCCTTAATATAAAAAAAATATTTATCTCAATGTGGTTCAAACCGGACAACCTTGACTCGGAAAGCTCCGGCCCAATGCATGCAATCATTTATTTACACCTTTTTTCATTTAAACAGTCACAAAATTACGCAATTTTAATCAGTTCAGTTGACCAGTGACTTAAAATTTACGATTTATGCTCGGTCGGGTGCTTCAAAGTCCTTCTGGCCTCTTTAAACAACAGATAATGTATTGATAGTTT
>DWTW01002542.1:0-10886 GCA_018246275.1 Papilio slateri
ATGCCGATTCGGTAATGTAGATGTGCTTTACAACTTCAGATATAATGTAAAAAAATAGCAAATGTATAATAATATTGTGAATTATGGAATAATCCACTACCAAGTGTTTATCGTGTGTTTAGAATTTAGAGTTAATTTTTTCATGTGAGGTTAGGTTCCTCTATTCGGCGTCATATTTGCTTCCTGACTTCTACATAAGATTTATCGTCGAATATGCGTTTTAATGAAAAATATCGACGTCGTAATTAAGTCAGCAATTTATTCGATCATTATAAAATAATAATATATTTTTAAACCTATAAGTAACTTGTTATTGATTATACTTATTGTTTCATTACAAACATTCCTATTCTGTTTCTGATATACATTAATCATAAGTGGCGACTGCTAGGAAAGAATTCGTTCCTGGTGACATTACCCATTGTTGTAGTAACTATAGTTTGATATGTAATTTGAGATCAAATTTGTAGACAGAGAATTGCCAAATTTGTAGATTCATTATAAATTAAAATAATATTTTGTCTCTAAACAAAATGTTAACTTTAATTTGCCATTTGATAGTGATATTTTTTTGTCTACAAATTTGATCTTGATTTACATTTCAAACTGTACACAATTTTTTAAAAAATATATTTTATTTTAGCTACTTACCAATTTTTCGTTAAAAAACAGTTAAAATTTTTAATATATTATATGAGCAATTGCTCACTAACATTTATTCATATGTAAACATTCTATATTAAATTTTCTTTTTTGCAGAATGAACAATCTACCCGTGGTGGTCGTAAAAGAACATCACGAGGTGCATTGAATAATTCTAAAAAGAAACGCAAAAATTCTACATCTGAGGAGAGTGAAGGGGATGGTGAGGAAGATGAGGAAGCGGAAGATGAAGAAGGTGATTTAGATGAAGAAGAGGGCTCAGATGAAGAAAAAAATGGTTCCGATGGAAACAAGTCTGACTCAAGCCAATCTAAAGATGTACCAAAGCATTTTCATGTATGTTGAAGATACTTTGTATTCAATGAAATTATACTCTTTTCTTTTGTAATGTGATTTATTACAATTTTAGTCTGGAAATTTTGTCCTGCTGAAATCTGATGTAAAATGGGATGGTGACACAGTTGTTTCAAAATTGGATGAATTAAATTTGTGGAAAATTGATGGAAAAGCATTATTACAAAAGTTCATACCTATGGAATCAAATGGAAAAATTCTTCACAAATGTACATGTGTGGTAAGTTCATGATTTTAAGTTCAAGGTTTATTGCATTTATATATTGTTGAATAAAAAAAAATTCTAATGAAAAAATTATTTACAGTACTCTGGATGGAATGTTGACAATCGTGATAATTACTATCCAATCACAGAAATCTTGGACCGCAATCCTCGCACCGATTCAAAAGAAATATGTGTAGCATTGAATCTTGATCATCTAATTATAGTAAGAGACAAGTAAACATGAGGTTTTTTTACTTAATTCAGTTAGATAAGTCAAAATAATAAATAATAACTTTTCCTTAGCACTGCATTCCAGATTAAAATATGTAATTCATTTTATAAAAAGGGGATTAAATGTTCAATAAAGAGTTATATGTTCTTTTTACTGCTTAGGTCTGAATCTATTTCCTATCCTTTCCTTTGAGTCTACATTTTAATGTCTCTTGATAGATTGTTAGCTTCCACCATCGCCCAGACCAATAAACATAGAATAATATGAAAAAAAAGAGTTAAAACTTTCCATGGAAGTTGCATCCTCTTGACTATACAGAAGAGAATAGGACTATTGACAGTCATTTAAATTAAATACCTACCTGTTTAAAGTAAAAAGGTTTTAGATTTTAAGATTTTTGTTATAAGTAACATGAACAAACTCAATAAAGGCATTGTCACTAATTGTGGGTTGCTCTTCAATGTCTATATTTGTTTTATTTTGAACTGGAATGACAAAAATTTTGACCATCTTGGATAAACTAATGGTAGTAATTAATTTTGCGAACACTCACTCTTCTGGTTGCCTTGATATATTGGGCCAGTTTTGTGGTCAACTGAGTTTTGATGCAACGCAGTCTTTCAAGAAAAAAGGTTACTCCTTCCTTGCAGGCCAGCAGCCGACAGCGCATCTGCACTACTTCAGGTGCTGTGGATGTTCATGCGCGGCGATCTTTTAAAATCATGCGACTCGCTGCTTGTGTGCATCATTATCCTACATTAATACACATACATAGCCAAATGTAGTTTTATATACTGTTATTTTTTTGTCTATGGTAGACTATTAATGTCAAACTATTTCTTTCGTTCGTAGTGCAATTGACAATTCTCATTCTCAGTAACGTTAAAATTTTCGCCTTGTGTTTTGATACATAGTATTTAAATATCTAATACAAAAATAAATAAATAGTAAATCATAATGGCAGACGTTCAACCAGAGTTTCAAGGTAAATTGAGCTGTTGTGAATTAAATGTAAACGATCTTTCATCATGTTACATATTAAAAATTATGACAGTGAAAGTAATGGAAGTTCATTATAGTTGAAAACATTATCATAAAAATTAAATAACTTGTAAAAATATTTTAAAGACGATTTTGCTGACTTTTGTTTACAGAACAATATTGCGCGGTTTGTTTACAAAAGTATGATTACCCAACTAAACTTCCCTGTGGTCATATTTTTTGCTTTCTATGTACTAAGGTAAGAATATAATCATCTTTTTTTGAAATATAGACTTCTACTTACTTAAAACATAAAACTAAACCATAGTACTATATAATAATACATTTACAGCAATACATGACAAGGTTTCTTCTTAGGATTTGTTTGACCCCATAGGAATGATTTCCTCACTGGTCCCTAAAAATCCATATTCATCGATGTGCTAATATTTGTTATACTTATTAATCATAATGGAAAATCCTCCAAGAAATAGTTTTGAGTTATAAAAATTAAGATAAAGTATTTAATATTAACATCGCCTACATTCTTTAACAAGAAGCCAGAAGCAGAAGAACCAATGATTCCATGACACCTATTGCCTTTGATATTTTATAAATTGAATAAGAGTGTTGATTTAATGCAGTAATCACTGTGTAAGCTACATTTACAATACCACAGAAATTCATATTACTTCTAGATATAACTATGAATTATTAATAAATGATAGGGTTAGGTTAGGTTAGTATTATTAGGTTGTATACTTGCTGAACTTTTGGAAATGTTATGAATGGGTTTTCTGGATAATCTTTGGAGAAGGAATGACAAATTAAAAGATTATATAAGGATTCCATTTATAAGGATTTCTGAAGTGGGAAGTTTGTGTTTGGTTCTCTTCATTACCCTTAGAATTACTTCAGATATAGAGAAGCAGGGTAAAGTAGGGACTTTTGGAAGTCAGTGCATTAGAATACAATATACATTAACAGAGGTTAGTGCTGAATGTTATGTGACATATTCATTTGTGTATTTTTAAGTTGTAACAAGCATATGAGCCAACAACAGTGGGTAACTCTCCTCTTTCCGTGATTCCCCAATTTCATGATTTATTTCCTTGATCACTAATAAATTTTATAGTGTATATCCACAGGGTATAGCTCTGCAAAACAAGACATGTGCCATGTGCCGTAATGTTATACCAAATGATTATTTAAATAATCCTGTGGTATTATCACTAGAAAAAAATACAGAAGAAAATCATAATCAAGACTACCAGTGGTATTATGAAGGTGGAAATGGTAATTTTTAAATTATAAATGTACAGAAAGTTTGGTGATTCTTATGTGGTATAAACAGATATTAAATAATGATTCCATTAATTAAATATTTTTTTCATACTTTATTAGCAAATTAAACGTATGACATAGACCTTTGCATCTGCAATGATATAAGTCATTAAAAGAAAATACAACTTTGCAGGCATTAACATGATGTACATACTTCTCAAAATTGTGAAAGTTTTTGTAATTATATGTTTTTCTAATACTACACAATGTTAAAATAAGGAGGTTTATTAGTAGTAATGCAGGATTTAAAATTATTGAATTTTGTAATTTTAATAAATTAGTACTCTGTAATTTTACTAAAGCCCCATTAGACTGAATGGTAGTAATGTTTGTACAATATTTCTTGGTGTTGTTTTTTATATAATATAGTGGCAACTACCTAGGCAAACTCTCTACAGGTGATAAAGCTATCACTGGTAATATATCACAATTATATTACTGTATCCAAATGTAATACAACATTGTATTGCAGGTTGGTGGAAATATGATAAACGTAGCAATAGCTATTTAGAAGAATTGTACAACAATGGTGAAAAAGAAGGTTCTCTTCTTTTAGCTGGCAACTTATATCGGGTAGATTTTGAAAAAAACATTCAAGTGCGTGTTAATGATCAAAGAAAAACTCGCAAAATTCTACGTGACACACCATTCTTGCCGTCCAAAGGTTTGTTCTTATGTTTATAAACTATTTTTTATTGCAACTAGACTGATATTCTAGGTGTAAACATTTTTAGGCAACTGAAAATTTGTGAGTTTTAATTTTTTTTACACTTACAATGATTTAATACATTATTTACCCACTTTTTTTTATTTAGTTAAAAGGGCTTTCTCGCTGTGTGTTCGACTATATCGCCCCATAAATCTTACAATTATTTATTTATGGCCTTGTCCGAAGACGGAGCGGCCAGAATAGTGTTTATGCGGCCGACTTCCAAGGAACCCTTACGAATACAATTACCCCTAAAACGATCGTTTCAGCACACTTCAGTATTATATGTTGAACATCCTCAACCACGCCACAGTCATTACAATTAGGCGAAGACACTTTCTTCATCAAAAAAACAAATTTATTTTTTGGAATGTGCCCGGAGCATAGTCTTAATGCCGTTTTTACATTAACTCCTAATAAATGAGTCTCGTCTATCCATGGGTATAGAGAAATATGTGGTTGGATAGTCCTATACCAGATGCCACTAACTCTGGACCTTGCATCAAAATACTCCTGCCATACAAATTTGCATAATTCCTTTATTACCCACTTTGTACAGTAAATATAAATAGTTTTTTTTTTGTGAAATTTGAATAATAAAGCTACAAAGAGTAAGACTTTAAATTAAAATACACATGAGAAATGGTTATTTGACATTTAGTATCAGTAGATTTTAAAGAATTCTTTGGAATGTGTGAGGAATTTAGGATTAACAGTGATAGAGTCTGCAAGAACATCTGTTGCACACATGGGCTAGCTTAATTGGTGAAATACCACAACCTCTCATAAGACAAGTATGAAGTAAAAGTATTCTGTGTATCATCTGATGAGTGAGTGATGCCGGTGGCCTAATTCTAGTCCCTTTCTCCTAAGGAAAGGTTGGGAAGCGAAGAGTATTTGACAGGGGAGGGGATGAATAGGAAAAAGAAATATTCTTTTTTCCGTTTACCCTCTCACATATGTCCATTAAAAGTAGGCAATAATTCATCTGCAACTCATTTACTAGTTGCGGATGCCTATGGTCAGTGGTCACTTAACATCAGGCTAGCTCCTTTGCCACCTTCTTTCATAAAAAAGGAATGTGTTACTCATATGTATGTTGTTTTTTTTTTTCTTATTTCCGTTTTAGTAACATATTTTTATTACATGTCACTATAACTTACAGCCATTTATTAAAAATAAGTACAAATGTTTTTGTTTCTATGAGTACATATGATAAAAAATGGGCATATTTTTTATAGTTAGATTACTTTATAGTTAGCTAGCAGTTTCTGTATCACTTGGGTATTTTTTGAATGAGCTTTTTGATGAATAATGCCATGTATTATAATTATATTGCCTTACTTTGCAGGCATTGCGGGTATTGTTGCGAGTGGCAGTATAGATGATGTACCATCTCCTAATGATATTCAAGTTATAGAAAATACAGAAAGGCACGAGGAAGTTAATACAATTGAGGATATTAATGATGCCAACTCTTCAGATGAAGACTCCTTTTCTGAGATGGTCCGTAATTTAAGGTATGTTTGACACATACACATATATATTATGTATATAAACATTTATACAATTTGTAAAATAATAAAAAACAGATAGCCGTTCAAAATGGCCGAAAATTCATCAAGGCTTATTTTTATAAGTTTTGTGTCGATACTTATCGATAATTACTATTTGTAATAATTTCAGTGTAACATTGCGGGAACAAGAATCATCAAGTGATTTGCCAGAAACAGAGAATCCTTATATACATTAGTGCATATGCTATAACAAAATCAGAAAAAAATATTCTGCAATATAATATATCCCTTTTATTTTAACATTAGAAATTTATTTTCAATATAAAGTTGACATTGTTATCTATTACGAAATAAAATCTATTTCACTACATCCAGTCATCTGTCATTTGTTGCTTCATTCTACATTTTATTTAACTTTATTAATAAATAAACGAATTCGATGTTCAAACGGATGGTAAATAATACGCCAGCCAATAACAATAAGGTGGTAGCCAGGATTTTAAAACATAAAATTCTATTATGAGACATCAGATATGTGTATGTATGAAGCATAAGGTATGTGTAGTGTCATTTCACTATGTTACTTACAGTAAAATGTTGTCATTGCCATTCAAGTTTCATTGACAAATGCTATTGTTATCAATAATGTGTATTCCATTAGATAAATATCTAGTAAAGGAAGATTTCAGAATATGCTTTCATTATTATTAGTACATATTTATGCTCACAACGCTCCTATGATTGATTGGAAGCGGTGTTGCCAATTTTTTTGTCAAGATGGTAACGGTCAGTATGGTTACTGTGATTGGAATTCTCTTGTTACGTATTTGAACAAGTTCAGAGTTAAGGTCTTAAGTGTAACTACTTTATTAGGAAAGACAGTAATTCTTATACACTTTTCATTGGACGGTTTAGATTCCGATGTATAACTGACTATTAGGTTAAAGAAGTACTCGATTAGATATAAAACTGTGATTTTTCAAAAAAACATCATAATTTTTGCCTCAGCTGAAAATTGTTGGTCCCAAGTTCGATGAATGGTATGATAGCTAGTCTATTAGGTCATGCTTCGTACAGAGTTCCATAGATGTGTATTATAAATATAATTTTGTCATCATTTTTTTAAGGCCCTACTTGTAAAAAACCAAACGAGGGAATACGGAAAATGTATGGAACCACGTTATAGTCATGTTAAGAAGAAAGAAAATGTCTGCCTTACCACCGAGAACATGGACCGAGATCTTCAGTCATCGAGTAACTACTCTGTATGTGGCATATAGGGGAATAAAAGAAGGTTGGATCTCAATTGGAGAATATTGTACTATACTTAATAGTCACTGTTTGACATTGGCAATTGAGGGTAGTGACATTCCCGGCTTTGGATGTTAGTTTTTAAATTTCACAATGAATCTACAGAAATTGATTATCAAATGAATTTACACTAACAAGCTAATTACCGGTTTTAAAGCATTGTCATGATTATGTAACCGGGATTGTACTGTAAAATCATTGATTTGTGTTCAATAAATGTACTGGACTAAAAGACACACTTTATCTCAACGTCGTAATTCGAAATAGGGGATTCTATTACTTCCTAAATCTTTAATTTTATAAAAAAAATATTATATAATAAAAAAATACTTATTCCAAATTTATTACGAAATTATATTTGCAAAAAGGAGTCTTAGTAGGAACAATTACTTGTCAATTAACATCATCCTAGTCTCAGTATGGTTGTGAGCAAATTAAATTAAAAAAAAAACGTTATGGATAGATTGGAACTACAGTGGGTGTACTTGCGTTGAGCTTCATGAGAGAAAGTAATGTAAGAAACGTAATAGATACTACTCGTGCACCATAACATGAAATCTAAGCCCAATGACATCACTTCGGATAAACTAGTTTATGTCGTGAAATAACATAATGCGACTAAAAAGTATACCACCGATCGCTGTAGCAACGCAAGAGCGCGTGCGGGCGGGCAGGTAACGTGCGAGTGGGGAAGTACGTCGCATTTCAAATGACTCATTATTGTGAATTCATAGCAAATTTGTTTTGATGTCGAGTGTAATTGTAACCTTAAATATATTGGCCATGTAATTTTAATTAGATTTATAATCCATTGTCCCAGGTGAACGACAGGGACGACTACGTCGGCAAAGTAGTCTTAACTATAGATGTAGTGGGAAATTATTTTCCTTCGGGAAAACTCGGATCTTTATCGGAATACAATGAAACCCGAACTGTCAACGAATGATCGCATTAAATGAGTGACATTTTCATATCATTAATATGGAAATTTATTGTTTAGCGTCAAATGTCAAAATGAATAATGTCATTGTATAAGATGGGCACTGAAGCTATTTGAGAGAGCACGATAAATACGAACTTTTCCGAAAAATTACGAAGGAAAATCTTTTCTCACTATTATATGTACATTTGCTGTTTGTGATTCGAGATTTGGTCTCTATATTAAAAGTTCAGACACATAACTGATTCACTATCTTGTTTACTTTAATATATCTAGCAATATTAATTATAGTATAACTCTGCACATCTCGAGGGATAGAGCTGAGCGAAGCCCGGCTTTGTTAGATGTAGGATGATTGGCATAACAAGATCTGCATAAATTCCTGGAACGAGCCTGAACGTGGCAGGTGGCGTTCGTTTTGATAAGACCTATTCACAGAAGATTTATCTTCTAAGATTTATATTCTAACGAATTTATCTTCTGTTCATCAGGTTCTGTCGCGATAACTTTATGCACTAAAAAACAAATATTTGTCGCCCTTATTCCGAACTGATGGGTAACTTTGTGTCCTTCTTAAAACGCTACTGAAACTTTTCTGGTTTCGGGAATGTTAATTCATCCCTGGAGGTCCTTATGCCCCATGCCTCCTTTCCTTTACCTTATCGATATCCATTCTTTCTCATGAAAAGGCTGACAATTCACCACTCTTCGATTTGGTTACGATGCTAGAAAATAACGATGACCACTTAACATCAGATGAACCAATTGATCGCTGTTACTTTCTACTTTCTACCGGATTTTTTTAACTACTTTCATATTAAGATTTTGTTGAGCGAGGTTTGTTCTACATTGAAATCGACACTTCCAGCCAGACAACTTGGAAGTTATCAATGCTCTTGCAAACAACCAATATCTGAGAGCCATAACTCACTTGCAAACAAACAATAGAACCGGGGACAATTAGGGTACTACGTCAAATCGTATTGTTCCAAAATGAAAGATAATAAATTGCATTTATATACCTTCTGTTAATTGGTAATAAGAGCTATTTTAGATTGATTTGCTGATACAATCACTATCATGGATTATGGTCGTATGTTATAATTAAAATAAACCTTATTCCGTTGTATTTTGATTGATATTGAATAATTTAGAAATCACACGTTTGCAAAATCGGTATCCAAACAGAAGGTTATTAATTTCACTCGTATTTTACGTGGCTTTAACTAATTGAATATGAATTTTTGTTAAAAGCGATTAAGCGTAATATCTGTTGAATACTTGGACTTTTTTAAAACCTTTCAAATGTAAAGCTTTCACGTTTTTTTCACGAAGCTTTTGTTAAATACATATTTCAACTTTCACTTGTTAACATTACAATACCTTTACCAAAAAACGTTCTGCCATTGATCTCATAAATAATTCTAAAATGATTAAATAAAATCAGTCTTTATAATTTAAATTAATAAATCTCATAAAAAATAAAAAGCAGTAAAGCTAGTTTTCTATTTAATCCCATATCCATTGTATACAATGTCATTTTAGAGTAAATATAAAAAAGTATATCCTAACTTTCATCAAGACTACAATGCGCTAGGATGTCTAAGCAAAGTCTGGTTTCAATCTGCGGGATCGGTTCCGGTGTCGCCGCCATCCATTATATTCCCTTTGACAAGCCGGGCGGCGGCCATAAACAATGCAATTTTGTCTGCCAATATCTCAAAGAGATTGAGCACGCCTTGCCACAAGGTTTTTGTTATAAATTGGAATATCATAGCATTTTTTTTGACTATCGATAAATACAAACTTGTGGGAGGTCTGTCAGGAAGTGCGTCGGCCTAAAGGTTGTAGAATTCCCTTCCGAACGTTATACGCGAGCTATGCTCTGTCCATCGCGACTTAAGTTTGGCAAACTCACAATGTCGGTTGCTATGGTACCGATTACAAATCACATCATATCTGATACGATCTCGCAAAAACACTCCATTGCCTTGCGACCTTCTAATAGTACCTTCTCATGGTGCTCATAGTGAGAGTCTGCATTACGGTACCGTATGCCATCGGTGGTCAAACTGAACGTCTGAAGAAGAAATGTAACATCCCTAAGGTTGTGAAACTGGTCAATCTTCGTTATTATTTTTTCTGTGGTAGGATCGTCATGTTTGGAGACACAAAAATCTGCCTGGAGAGGGTCTGCCTTAGATTGAAACGAAGACGGTATTTAAGAAAGGTATTTTCCCAAAATAGGTAGGCCACCAAATACATTATATGTTACATATTTATGTTAAGATCACAAACGTAAACGTCTAGTTTTGTATGTTAAAAAGAACGTCTACATTAAGAACGCTAACTTTTTCCTAAATCCAATACAAACAGTTCAGTGGTATGGACATATTGAACTCTAAGTTCTCGGTCTCTGAAGTTCTTAAAATACATTCACTACCGTCGTCTTAAGACGGCTTTGTCCTGTAGGGTATATGTCACTTAGAGAGCTTACGGGCCACGTTTTGAATACGGTAAGGGTAGCACTTATATTTCTATTATGAATTGCTTTATAGTGGTCAAAGGACATAAATAAAGTTGGAAATAGATTCAATTTCAATCATTAATTATATATATATATATATATA
>DWTW01002543.1:0-10882 GCA_018246275.1 Papilio slateri
ATTTATATATATATATATATATATATAATTTGGTACATGAATAATGCACTTAGTATTAACCCATTTTAAAATACAAAGTTAAACCGTTTATTTTAATCATTGAACGAGTCCTATAGAAAAATCGCAAAGCTTAATTGATCAGGTCTTCTAGTTTAAAATAAATACATGGAGGCACGGCATCCGACGGCAAGGCCGCAGAGGCGCGTGTCAACTGACTGCGGTCTGACTTTTGTTCTTTTACTCCCTCGTTAATGTGGTTTGCAACGGTTGTAATCCGTTCGAGTGGACATAATCAATTTTGTGAGAATTTCATTATTGTATTATTATAACCTGATGTAAGATAGTTCATAAAGGTATGTTACAATTTTACAACTAAAACACAACTGAATAAAACTTAAACACAGAAGAAGAAACTGGGTTTGGTAACTAAATAATTGCGCAATATAAAAACTGGTAGTCCTTTCCGATTCATATCTAAAATAGCAACGATAAAGCTATAATTATTTAAAAAAGGAATTAATTCGTTATGTTGCAAACAAGAAACGGAAATTAAAAACAAACATGTCGTACTCATTGAAGCAAAAATGCTATGTAACAATAACATGTTATTCAAACAACATTAATTAAAATGATAACACGCTTCCGTCCTCCTAGACGGTTTCTGAGAACATACGAAAGTTCTAATAAAATTACATGTATAATATTATTACAACGTATTATTCAGAAAATGTTGTAACTGGATTTTTATAGAACTCTATTTATGAAGATAAGGAAGCATATTATTTAAACCGCAAACGTGGATACACAATTATAAAATGTAATGTTCCAAATTGAAGTAAGGTTGGTAACCTTAAAACTGTCCAAATTAATATAACCTACGCTAAAATAAATACTCTTGATATATGGCAGCGAGACCTGGACACTAAGCCTTAAATAAGAAGAAAGGCTTTTAGTAGCGGAGAGAAAAATCATGCGTAAGATTCTTGGCCCAACCCAGCGAGAAGATGGGAGTTTGAGAGCCCGACATAACCTGGAAATTGAGAGGCTGGTAGGCGAACCCAACATCATGGGAGAAGTCAAAGTCCAGAGACTCCGTTGGATGGGCCACCTGCTGAGGATGGGAGAGGATCGTAGCGTCAAGAAGGCGTATCTCGGAAACCCGATTGGCCGGCGACCTGTCGGCCGGCCCAGATACCGCTGGAAGGATACTGTGGAACTTGACCTACGCGAGCTCAAAACCGAAAACTGGCAGGAAGCGGTACGAGACAGACAGCGTTGACGTTCTCTTGTGTCGGAGGCCAAGACCCACTTTGGGTCGTTGCGCGAGCGAAGTAAGTAAAATAAATAGGCCTTCGTCCATCGAATTACGGACGAACTGACTCTGGATAACTAGTTACTAAGTTGTTGAACTGGATGTGGTAAGGTTTGCGCAAGACTGGGATCCCGTCATTATTGCAATGATATCTCATTTGTTGAGTCTCACCTTATTCCAGGGTGATTTAGCTAAATTTTTTTAATTACGATATAATAGCTGCCAGTACTTGGCTTAGTCAGCAAGACACACTTTAGTAAAACATAATTCCAAAAGACTCCACTTTCTACTCTCCGAGACCAGACAGTATTATAGCTGGATATCTCATTCTGCAGGAGTATTTTTTAGATTTCAATACATCTTGTATTTACCTACTGTTGGTTTCGGGGAAGTATATAATGAAATTTTATGTTAAAAAAGTTATTTTTTTAACATAAAACTTTCAAGTATATATTCTATAATGACCTACATGTAATTACTATCTAAATAAACCACATGTTATCTAACAATCTAATGTATTTTTTTGCATACTCATAGCTGGTTATATTTAAAATGACATCATTTATCGTGTTCCAGAATCATCAATGAACGTGTGAAAGCCGTGTACATCGCTCACATGCCCAGTTCCCTATAAGTACAAATTATCATACGACAGACCCTAACTCTGCGGTTTGACTTCGATTTTATCGCTTGCTATTCAACTGACACGAGAATGCCGTCATGCTAATTCCCCATCATGACTCATTGCTGCAGTCATTTATCTACATCCGGTTAGGCCTAAGTGCATACTATTTGCCTTTTGGTTTTTCTTTGAGTAAGGTAAGGAATAAGTAGGTAAGGCAATCTTTACAGATTCTTAATTATATTCTAATCAGTGGAGACACCAAAATATGAATCATTAAGTATACAGTTCGTAAATCTTGGTACCAGTTATTCTA
Organism: Papilio slateri; assembly: GCA_018246275.1. Taxonomy (NCBI): domain Eukaryota; kingdom Metazoa; phylum Arthropoda; class Insecta; order Lepidoptera; family Papilionidae; genus Papilio; species Papilio slateri. The sequence goes on from DWTW01002543.1 coordinate 2,251, forward strand.
TTTTAGGAACTATTCGAATGTATATTTCATAGAGCTTCCTATGATTGTTTGTTAGTAGTTAATAATTCAATGCCTGGTCAAGAATCTATCGTTTTATCGCTTTTTAATTACATTACATTACACATTTGTTTCTATCAATATTGTATTAATATTATTATACCCTGTCCAACTGTACAACTGGTACAGAGGGGGAGAGAACTGCTGGTAGGAAGCAAGAAAATATCACTCAAAATCTACCTCCAGGACTACATACCTCGTTTCTACATCTAGGAAGGTGTATGTTGAGAGCAATTTATTTTATAAATATAAAAAAAAATCCTGTAAAAGGTTTCAAACAGAAACCACATAATATTAAAAAGAAAATTACTTCTTAGGCTAAAAGCGGTTAACAAGCCAACATACGTCATTCAATTACTGAAAACGCAAAGCATCGAGGCAATCGTGAACAGATACAATCTTAAAAGCGTTAATCATCGTTGGACTTCATTGTAGCAAGTCACCTGGGTTATGAAACAAAGCGCAAGTGACTCACAATGTATGATTTGCAAAAAATTACAAGACTTGAATATCAAATAAGCTGGATTGTCCATGTAGAAATTGATTCATGGAAAGATTTAAGAAAAGCTTACCTTAGTCATTTTACTTTCGAATTCATCATGTTTAAATCATACCAATAGGACCAAAATGATTTCGGCAGTATTTTTAATATATATTTGATGATAGAAGAAGCCAAACGAATAAGTGGTACGCCCGATGTATTGTGACAAGTAACCAATAATATACGCAAAGATCAAAAGAGATACGTTGGCAGCCTATTTGTTGGAAAGAAAGGGTGAAGTGAACTCGGCCTGTTCGAATAGCTCTTGTACATCTAAAACAAACTACTAGTCGTGTTATAAGATTTAAGGTAACTAATAATTTAAATATCTCTGTTTTAAAATAATATGAAAATTCTGGAAATAAGAATGTATTTAAAAAAGAATGTAAATTATTTAGTCTCCTGTTTTCTGTTTTACGAAGTTGTGTTATGACGAAGATGTTATTGCCTCTTATAGCATAAATTTACCCGATTGTTTCATTCTGAAAGTTTACCAAGGGTTCTGTCACGTTTCGCCCGGGGTTGGTGTGTCCATGAAGATGTAATGAGAGGTTGGCGGACTTTATTTCGGTCGCAGCTGCACTCTTGTTACGTTGGTCGACTACATTTGCATATAAAAACTGTAATCCCTGGTTTAATTTGACCGATTCAATTTTTATTTAGTGCTCGCAGGCACCATGTGTTTTCGTTTCCATCACGTTTATCTGCATTACTGATGAATGTGTAATGTAGTTATGACAATAATACTAAGCTGGGGTCTTTTGTTTGATTCTATTTTGAAAATAGGAATGCTTAATAGATTATTTTTTGAATATTCTGTTAGCATTAGGAAGTTCTTTTTGGGTATGGGATTTTAGATTGTCCTATAATGTAGACATTGCTCATATCAATATTATGCATATATAATGAAAATCGATGGTTTTTGTACCCCTTCGTCGTTTCATCTATTTAGACCGCATCTCCTTGACAACCCTTCCTTTTCCTTTTTCCCATACAAGGATTGGATCTGTTCCCAGTCTATATGCAACGGATGGTATCGGTGGTCAATTAAGTTGTCGGTGATCAAACGTCAAATAAATCGCTCTCTTTCTAGCTTCCTTCTAACATTCAAAGAACAAACTCTGGAGAAATAAAAAAAATATTGTATTTAGTTCACTTTATCCTATTTTTAGAAAAGGGCACAAAACCTAAGGGGAATTAAAAACAATATCATGTGTACATATAATATATAATAGAGTGTAAGCATATTAAGGTCCCAAATATGCTCAAAAAGAAGTATCCCCTTTCTTCCGTGGTAAGCAGCTTGGCACTCGCTAAATTATCTTAAGAGAATAAGGATCGAAACCCTTCGAAAGGGTGCGGGCAAGAGTCAATATTTGCAAATATAAGACGCTATTCAGATGCGAGACACGATCTTCTGTCCCGAGACTTGGCCGCACTGCCGTCTTATGCAAATCTCGTCATATCTCCGACTATTCACTAAGAGGTTTATTTGACAATCTCCTTTGAAAGACCTTGAAGTGGGCGTATTAAATTTTTCATAACTGCCCACTTGCCGTAAAGTGCATTCGTTGTAAAGTACATATATGTTATATGTATATCAAAGGCTTATTCAGAATCTGAGAAACTAAAATTATACAATCACGTTACAAAGTCTACTATAGCGAAGATAAACGACTTTTATAAATTTTGCAAAATAAAAAGGTATATGTGGTTACATCACCTTTTCAAATTGGCTGCGTTATTGAAAAAACACGCGCGCGTTTAGGTTATCGCCGTATCTTGTCAGCAGCCTTCAATTAACGTCTTTGCAAGCGTTTTTAAAAAGAACGTTAGAATACTGTAGGTGAATGCTTATAAATGAAAAAAAAATCTCGATGTACATTTTAATTTTTTGAGATTTTTGATTGATTTATATTTAAAATAGATTTATACAGTTTTCGTTTTCATCCTCTGTTCTATTTATCCAAGGGAGATAGCAGTGGCCGATGACAACAGAAAAAGCGTGCGAAATATGCCAGAAACGTAACATACTCTTTAGAGTTACGGGTGCGAGTGTTTATTTATTTATGTACTCGCAGTACTCGAGCAATTTGAGATCCATCTCTGTTACCAATACATTTTAGAGAGCAAATTTGTGCAAAGCAGTAGGACAAATATTAGCTGTTGTAAGAGTATTCTAAGCGTTAGTGTTAAATCTTGATTATCATCCACCTGCCAGTACACTGCTGAATATAGACCTTTTCCAATGCTTCTAATCAAAAGCTATTCCGCTATTACGCATCCTACTATTTCCCGTTGCCTTTACGAAATGACCGGTCCATCTGGAAGGATAATTTTACTTATTTTTGTCTATCCTTTCAGCCAACAATTATTCACTGCTGAATGTAGGCCCCAATGATCGTCACAAAGTTCGATCCCCTACACTCATCCAGTGGGCTCCCGCAACCTTGACCAGATCATCGGTCCATCACGTGGGATGCCTACCTACGCTGCGTCGACCTGTACTGTGGCTACGTGACTTCTTTTATACTTAACTAATATTGACATTTCGGTATCAAATGTACTAAAATACATAAGCTAATTACTTACCAGAGAAATCGTTACGTTCATCTATTTTCATATAAAATGTAGATAACATAACGGTACGTTGACAGAAAAAAATTAGAAGCCCACGTAGATCTCAGCATGTTGTTAAGATAAAATCCTAGTCACGATTTAACGAGACAGACGTTACTAAATCACATGATACCCTTGTATAAAGCATCAACTCTTGACCCGGCACCCCACCTGTTGTCGTTCGAATTGAATTAAAACGTTGCATGTCAAATAGCAGTAAAACTACGAAAAGCTTTTGGTCACGAATAACGCCATCGAATATTTCAACAGCCATTGTTATTGTCAAGGGTGAGAAGATAAGTTAATAATATAATGATACATTATTGTGCTCTGATAGTTGTTCTAACATTTCACGCGGATATTACTATGTCTACAAACGATTTCTATTAACATTAGTGCTGTGAATCTTAACACCAGTGTTTTAGGACTATAATCGTTCGTCTCGTCATTTTTTTGGTATTCAATAGTGATATTATGTTTATCGTTTAATGTCAAAATAAGAAGTCCCTTTTCTTTAGAAGTGTTGGTAAATGGAATTTTATTCACATTAGCGTAAAAATAATATACTTTTAAATTTGAATTGAGCATTATAAGGGTCATTGATGAAAAGTGGTAGTGTATGAATGATAATTTGGAAGAGTTACACATTATTTTGTTAACTGGAGCGCTTCGGAAAATTCTTTTTGAGCAGCTCGACATGAATATGACGACTGCATCAATTGAGCGGCGCACAGTGAGCAAGCGAGCCGTCGCGGCTCGGCCGGAGTTATCTCGCAATCACGTCGAAGACGTCGTTGCAAGATTCTGCTTCTTTTTATTCTGTTGTCGCTTTTATTGTTATTAAATCGCTGGGGAATAAAAAATACGAAGGGAACCTCGTTGGTGGATGAACAAATTTATTATGATAGGACTAGATGTTGGGACAAGCAGAGGATATTGTCTCCGCAATCTGCGCGACTCAAACAGAGCACGCTTTGAGCATTGCCAAGAAACTGCCAAAGCGCGGCTCGCGTCCAAGCGGTGCTGTACGAGCCGCTGGACTTGTGCCGACCGGTATCGACATGTGAGCGGAGCCGGCTCACAGCGCTCACGCTCGGATGTCGATATCCAGCTTTACATGTGTATGTTGTTCTGTGATAGTTCAGCATTATTTACTTCCGCAATTATTATTTTTTTGGTAGTAATTAGTAATAGTAATTCACAATATTTGTCGTCTGCATTTAGAAAATTTCCAAGTTCTAAAAGAAGTTATGAGGCTTCGTAAGTTTATTAAAACTTATCTATCCTTTTTATCGAGGTTTCTATATCTCAGGCGACCCGTATGCTCACGTGGGTGTTGTGAAAGGCCGGTAAGATATTTATAAAACTTTTTATATAATGAACGGATTTATGAATCCTTATTGTGGTGATGGTTGTCCACATTTTTATTTATGCTTTACTAAATATAGTCTCTATGTAAAACTTGCATAAACAATTTTTCCTGTCTCTAGATCAAACGAGAATAACGGCGGTGGGAAGCAGACCGAATATGAAATAAATTATTTAAATATTAAAAATAACGCTTGTTATGTATAACATATTCATGTTTCGTTTGAAAGAAACGTATCAAATATATATATAAAAAATAATACAGATAAAATTACGTCTTATTATTATTTATACGAGAATAAGGTCCCCTTTTATCGAATTTATGGAACCGAATGACTATATCGGTTATTTTCTAAACATTCTATGTTCAAGACGATGTCAGGCATGTCTTCTACAGGATGCACCGACGATCTGTTTAAGGATGCATGAGTGCACTAGAAGTATGCGACAAGTGTGGAGATAATTGCGGGAGAACTATATATCCAGCAGTGGAAGTATGTTTCCTGTTTCTGATCACGTTCATTACTAATACATAATGTGCTAAAACTCCAGGATATGCAATGTATCTTTGATAGTGATTTAAACAAGACTCAACTTTTAGTTCTCTTTAAGGATTTATTTGCCGCTTGACGCTTTAATTCATTATGGCAGTGATTCCCAAACTAGTCCAGCAGTAGTCGAGCATCAACTAGTGAGTCGCGAGTGAATATTGAGCGGGTCCCAAAATGTAGGACGCAACCGACTGAGTCAACAGTGACGGACTCACTTTTCTAAGACAGCCAAGAGATGGCTCCAAGATTGGAAATTTTTGTTAGATGGAGCCTAGTCAACTTTGGGAACCACTGATTTATGCATATGTAGGTAAATAAATTATTAATTGATTAATAACTTATTTTTGTTGTCTAAGCTATTCATCAGCGATCTTTATCTATGTTTATTTAAAATCGTAAGCATGTTATTACAATACCAGATAATTTTTGACCAACGTTGTCCAGCTTAGACATTATATGATAAAACTATATTACACAAATTGAAAGCTAAAGTATTTCTTCCCGTTTAATTAAAAATTAAATACGTTTCCATAATTCATAACACCACACATCGGACTTCTGTTCAGAAACCAGCAAACAAGACATCGGTATGTGCCTTCATTGATATGTAGAGACGGTCACGGATGTGCTCATATACCCGAGACCTCTGATATTCCGCATCGAGCAAAGAATAGAGCTTAATGATTATACGTGCAGGTCGCGATTGCTGTACGATTAGAGATGCAGGGCCACACAGAACAATAGCAAAACTAATATGTTTGAACCGGCAATTATGACCAGAGCTCTAACGTTACATGCCAAGTGAATGAATGGGTTTAAGTCTTGGCAAACGCCCCGAGGCGTAAGGATTATACTCACTGGAACACTTTCCTCGAAAACATAGTCCCCGATGCCAAGTTTTGGACTGATTAATGACTTCATTGAGTTAAATATGTGCCAGTGGTAATGCCCTCTAATGCCACTGTTGAATAGTTTCCCACCACGTGATCAACATTACAACGCTCTAATATTTATGCGGCAAAATCTATGGTAATATTATATAGAAAAAATAGTTGTAGTAGTTAAACCGCAGTATAAGCGCCAATAGCCTAATGGTTAAGGGTACGGTCCGCGAAATATGCACAATGTTGTCGTGGGTTCGAATATCGCCATTCGACTATTGTCGTAAACCATGTTCAACCAAGTTTTAAACTTGTTTGAACATGGTTAAAAGAAATATTAGTAAATTATTTCGATAATCCCGAATAAAGCCCCAGGAGGGTTGGCGTTAGTCAGAGGCGGCCGGCCGTAAAAACACTATAGCCAAAACCTATTACAGTATAGACTACGGTTGTACTATGCCGACCCCACATAAGGTGGGAAAAGGCCAGGAAGGAAAAAAAAGTTGTAGTAGGTAAACTTTGCAACTTCTGATTCGTATTTATTTTTTTTCCTCATTTCTAACTATATAACATAACTTGTCTAAACGGACTTGTCTCCAGAGCTTATTTATTTAACGTTGTAGGTAATGAACCCAAAGCGATATATTCCAGTTTTTTTTTTATCGAGGAAGGTAGCAAACGAGCAATCGGTGCAGCTAATATTAAGTGTCCGCTATCCATAGGCATCTGAAATAAGCAAATGAGTTGCAGATACGCCTTGCCTACCTTTAATAGACATAAGAGGGGACAAACAGAAAAGGATATTTCCTTTTCCTATTCATCTCCTGCCCCGTCATATCCTTTTCCTTTTCCTATCCTCTCCTTATTAGAAAAGGATAGGAAGGGGAAAAGGTCTAGGATTGGGCCTCCGATCAGACGATACGCATTATATGTTTACTTAGCGCCTGTCTTTGTGAGGTAAAACTAAAATACTTAAAAGCTCTGTTATCTTACAATGGGACAATCTCTAAAGCTGATGTATTTCGTAGCTCCATAAATCGAGTGCGCACTAGGTGGCGCACGGCATCCTACTCCGCTAAGAGTGTATTGATGTTGTTTGCCGTTGTACTTACAACGTCCTAGAACCGTTATGCTGTCTTGGCTTACGTACACATCGCGCATCGAGACATTTTACTTCACAGATACTTTTATTGTGTGTTTAGGTTCGACGGTTTCGAATATTCGTGTCTCACGTACTCGTGTATATGTTATTTTGAGTACATTATATCGACTAATGTAGAAATATCGTTCTTTTTTAAAGGGACGTCACTAAACCCTTGAAATTATGAGAAGGGGTAGTCAAAAAAGAGTGTGTGTTCTTTATTTTTATTCGCTTTTATTACTGTATCTGTAAAGGAAAATGAGGTGAAAAAGGGATCATTAAATAAAACGCAGAAGTATGTAGTATATAGGTTTTAACTTTGGTATAACGAATTTGGATTTTTACATAGCAAATTCAGCCATTTAAAAGTCAAATTCGGATGTTCCTAGGTCAATTTAATAAAAAGGTGAACATCCGAATTTGAAGTTAAAGTCTATAAAATAATACCTCTATTTCAAGCCAGTATTTTGTAAGATTGTGGTACGTCAGTTAAAACGGGTTATTTATGCAAAAGCTGCTGCCGCTTTTCAAAGCCTAAAAAAACTTACAAAAAGTTCATTAAAGAGAGGATTTGTAAAAAAAATATCATTTGTGTTATAGTAACAAGAATTTATCTTGAGCCGCCATATCGAAAACATGAATGCCCAATAACAAATTTACAAGACAACCTATCGGTCCGATAAAAAAAACCTTTTCATAAATAACCTACAACACCTCGGAAGGATACCATCCTTCAAGATAGGACAGTAATAAAATGACCCTCGTACATATTATAGTGTCATAATAAAGGAGACAGGGCCGTCTCGAGGGATCCATTGATTCTGTTTAGGCATAAATAGTAAATATTATTCTCCCTTCCCCATACACACACTGAATTATTCTGCAACTATCTTCCGCAAAAAGGTACTCGTATGTTTTTCAAGCATAAACATTGCTAGACGTAAATTTATTAAAAATTCTGTCTGCGTAGATATTACAAAATAAACATTATTGGTAACGTCATAAGGAATATTTTAAATCTTGTTTTACTTCTTAACGTCGGGATGAAATCTTTTTAAGCTTTGCATTTTAGAATAATTTTTAACATAGTTCTATCAGATTAAGTAAAGCACCGCCTTTGGGCTCACTTTGATATCACGAGCACCCGTAGATCAAACAGAGCTTGTATAAAAAGTTTATATAATAGGAAAGGGAAACATAATCAGTCTAGGCTGCTGGAAAATAAGTTGACAATTTGTATAAACAGTATTATTAAAAAAAAAACGTCGCTATTAGGTTTCTGGGAGTTTTTCCTTCGCTCATAGTGCCACTTGAGCAATTACTTAGATTACAATCCCTGCTACAGTACTTGTATTATATTGAACTGTTTTCCTGCGTGCGCGCGTGCGTGCGTGCGTGCGTGCGTGTGTGTGTGTGTGTGTTAAAGAAAGTAAAACGCGCGTAGGATTTGTTAGTGCTAGATACCTATTAGTTT
>DWTW01002544.1:0-10881 GCA_018246275.1 Papilio slateri
TAACGCATTATTAGGAATAACTCAAAAACTACTAGTCAGATTTTGATTTAAAAAAAAGTGGGACAACATGGCAGGCACTAGCTGTCGAATAAAAAAGAATTACGTAAATCGAATCATAAATCTCAGAATTATCGATGTACATACATAAAAAAAAGCAATCGAGTTGAGAACCTCGTCCTTTTTAAAGTCGGTTAAAAATACATAAACTATGCAAATTGGCTGAAGCAGTCATCGTGTCGTCCACATGTATGGGTACCTCTATGAGGTCGAATTTGTTAATTCAAATTCCTAAAGCAAAAGAGTTCGCATTAGCGAAAAGGAATTATCATAGCAGAGTTTGGTAAAACACAATTTCAAAATATGTCGAAGTTTATGGATCCTAATCTAATTAAGGTGTAGATATACAGATGTCGCTATCTAAAAGGTATTCGTCAATATTGAAGTTTTTATGTTAAATCCTTGTGTCCTTTTTTTACTCAGCCGTAAACAAATATGACGAACGTGTACATTCTATTTATATGTCGTTATTATGATTTAATTATTAAATTTATTATATTGATTGATATTAAGATTTTGTGCAAATGTAACAAATTTAAAATATATCCAATGTTTCAGACTTGTAAATGAAGGTATACAGTTTCAACGCGGCGGGAGTGTTGATGCGTCAGATGAGGACGATTGTACCGGTCGGGAGGAGCGGAAAGATCGCGCAGGGCGGTTTTGGAGTCGCGATAGGGATATGAATAAAATGAAGAGCAAAATTTATGAGGCACTGTCAGTGCCTCTTACGAGCACCAAAGCGATGAGGTAAGGCGCAAATATGTAAATATTATATTTAAACACACACGCACACACACACATAGTTCGGCTATGACGGAAACGGCTATTACGATTGCGATCAAATGTTGTATTAAGATACTGGTTTTATTTTTAAATGTATCTATATTGGTGACTCCCTTAAAAATACGACTTTTCAGGGAAAAATGAAACGAATTGTTACAGCGCCACCTATTTATGGCAAGGGATATCTTTACATTGTTGTCAATTGTCAATGGATGATATATTACTGGTAGCTTGAAATTCTATGAGATGCTATATGTCTTATTCGAATATTAAATACCTTAAAACTTTAAGAACACGATCTTACGATGACAATTGATAACGTCGAGCGAAGCGCGGTCCACAGCTAGAGTATTTATTTATACGTGAACACATTCGTTGTAAAGCGGAAAGTTGGAACCAAAAGATTTTATAATAACGTGCCACGAACAAGACGACTAGACATGGGTACACTTTCCTAAGATAGACCAACAATCTGGTCAAGGTTGCAAGAGTCCACTGGATGAGAGTGGCAAGGGAGCGATCTTTATGGCGAACCACGGAGGCCTATGCCCAGCCGAAGGTTTTCGACTGACGATAGAAACTGTGGTGAGATTTGGCAAAGTTAAAGTTATTAGTATATATTAGTTATATAGGGTTAATATGTAAAATAAATCACACACACACACTATTTTTACAGAATGATGCAACTGATGGGTTGGAAAGGTGGTGCTCTGGGCACGAGAGGCGAGGGCATCACTGAACCCATCATGCCCGCGATAGGCATCGTAAGTTTGACTTAACTTTAAAGTATATTATTTTTTGTGGGTTTGGCCACTATTTGTAATGAAGATTTTGAATGATTTATTATTATATTTTATTTATTTCATTTTAAAAACCGTTGACGGTAATATAAAAATGCCCGTAGACGTAATATTCGCCTACACGGTTTATTATTCATTCTTCAAGTCCAAATATTATAAATAAAAAATCCAGGGAGAGAGATGTCAGGACCGTGCCAAATGGAAATCTGTAATCTCTAATTAGTATGGTCTCAGTGCATATTTATTTATTTTTAGCCAACTGGCGCAGGCTTGGGACATGGCAGTAATCATTTCAAAGCGAATGTAATCACCGCAAATAACGAGCCCCGAGCGACCTCCCATAGCCAACCTGACATGACGTCCAAAAAAGATAAGTCTGTGAGTATTTTACAGTTTTATTACAAATTTCAAGTACACAGAACAAACAATTACAAATTCCAAGTATACAATTATAGTAAATGTTGTGTTGACTGAAATACTTTTTAGGATACCTTCGTACCTCGTAAATGTTAAACTAGCAACATTTACTATAGGTACAATTACGTGCATGAGTACATACTTCTGTTTAATGGCGTGTTATCCAGACATCGAATTGTTTGCACACAAAATAATGATTGCGTACATCTTCTTTAAAGGCTGGTAACTGCAGCTTATGCGATAGGTTTTTAACATTAGGTAACCAGCTGCTTGTTTGCCCTTATACTGTGAATTTGAATATATTTTCACAATATATCTCCGAAGTTTCCCTACGAAAGCAAAAACGCACAGTGTTCGTTCGATAATCGCGTCCTCTCCAAACACAGCATTGAAATTGTAACCAGCTGCGTTAGTTCCGCGCCGGAATTCATTTTTAAAAATTACTCTAATTTTCAATGTTCACTTCGCTTTTAAAGCCGAATGAAAAAACAATTGAAAGTCAAACAATCGAATGCTGTACATTTTATAAATTTTGTTAATTTGTTTGTGTTCTAATTTTCATGTGAAAAAAATTCATCTAGCACCAAACAGGTTTAATTTATTTCAAAGTAGCCAGTACGTTAAAACGACAATTTCATATTTAAACCCTTATTATTATAACTATGTTTGTCTTTTTGTTACAGTCGAAGAAAGCAAAGACAGCATCAAAGCGAAAGTATAAAGTAATTGAAGGGGAAGAAACTCGTTTAAATATCTTGAGTAATATCCTAGAATTCATTATGTCCAGTCAAACTAAAATGGTATTATCATTTGATGATAAACTTGAGGAAGAGGAAACAAGATTTGTGATATGTAGCATTGATCGATTTAATAAGAGAAAATATGTTCGGAATCTGAAATCACAAGATGGTGCAGATGCGCTAAGGAGAGTACAAGAGGTTATGTTGGCCAAGCCCGGCGTGATCCTAGCAGCTCAAATGTCAGAAAATGAAAAGTAAGTCGTTTTCTATCTATTTAAATTATATTTGCCTTTATTCTTACACACAAGTCACATTCTGGCCCAAAAATAGTAAAACATGGTAATTTACTACGGGTTCTAAGGGAGTTTAACTCCCAGCTGATGGTATGTGGATTTTTTTCTCTTCAAAATATGATAGTCTTGATCTTTTTTTTTCTTTTTCCCACTTTATGTGAAGTCGGCACAGTACGACCCTGATCCATACGGTATGAGCTTTTGGCTACAGTTTTTTACGACCGTTTTATTGAATTCAAAATTATTAATTCACTATTCAAATATTTTTACAGAGAAATTGTGTTGACAAAAACATTTAAAGGTGAAAACAACAATGAAATTGAGCAAGATTTTGCTATTGATAATGATTCTATTCGAATAAACATATCAGTGTTCAGGTATATAAAAACTATGAAGCCCAAAGAATTGTATGGAGTTTACAGCAAACCGTTATACCAGATGTTGGGCTTTAAACTCTCGATAATGGAACAGATACTGAATTTCTTGGGCAAGAAAGAAACAACTTTAATGTTATACACTGATATAAGTTTACAGGAGAAACACACAGGTTTCCTACAGAATTTTGTTAATGTCATGAACATGGGTCGTAAACCCAGATATGCAACAGTGGAGGAAGAATTGCTTGTGGAAAAGATATTCAATAAATTGGGGGATTACTGTTTGATTTTAGATTTCTTCAGGCCTCTTAAGTAAGTAACATGTGCATTAATTCTTCACTTCTATACCATTTATCTTAATTTTTAAAGATTAAAACAGAATCATCAGAGCATATAGAAATATTTGTTGATTGTATACTGTTAGCATGGCTTTTAATCTTGCGGCTAAATTACCGAACTACCCTTTGAAGCAAAATTTATGTGATGGTTTTCAAAAGTCGCTAATATTTTTCTGTGTCTAGCCGGTTTTCACATTATATAAAAGGATTCAAGATAGACAAATCTCACATCATTACATGGGTATATTACAAACGTGGTCAAAACCAGATAGTGATTGCTGTTTCTATGATAGAATTTTTGAAAGACGCGACAGATTTTGATTTTTTCTAGCTCACTAATTTGGTAATAGCTAGTATGTGTTCCCCATTGCGCTTTTCATCAGTTCGACCTATTTATATCGTGGTAACTTCACTTATTGTCGCATGTCATGTCGAAAAAGAGTCAGCAAACTTAGTTTTACTGTCTTTCTCTCTCTTATAATCTTCATAATGTTCACGTTGATTTTTTTTTCAGGATAATAAAACTTCAGAAAGTAATTCGTAAAAAACAAGATTCCGTACCTTGTGTACAGAAAAATAATGAACTAACAACTAACGACATAAAGGAAATTAAAGTTCAAGATGTTTTGAAAGAAAAACAAAACTATGATATTTTAAACCAAAAAAATTGTTCACTAGAGTGTAAAATTAAAGAATATTCTGAAAAACACACCACGAATATTTTTAATAAACCGACACAAGTATTAACGGATTTTGAAGACCACAATACGCAAATGCATAAAGAAACACTAATAGCGGACGATTTATCAAAAATAGATACAAATGTTTTAAAACATGAACAAAATACAAAAATGCATGATAAAATATCTACGACAGAAATATTTATTAAAAAAGAGATTTCTATTGATTCAACAGAACAAATAAATAATCATGTATTACCAAAAAGATACCCAACACAACTTCAATTAGATCCAAACGAACATGGCGCTCGAACATATAGAGAAAAAAATACAATTATAAAAGGAAAACAGAATACGCAACTTGATACGGAAATTTCAACTACACATGATTCAGCAGAATTTCATATTCAGGGAGATATAAAAGTAAACGATAACTTAGAAAGGAACTGTGTTGTAGCAAAATCTGCAACTAAAGAAAAGCTAATTCTAAATTGTACTCTGCAAGGTATTAAACAAGATGAATGTATAACAGAACTTACAGTAGAAAATGTAGAAAACAATCATCAATTAGAAGAAAAAGTCTTAAATGAAGAAGAAATTACAGAAGTAATACTTCAACCAAAATTGGAGAAAAGTAATACTGAAAGTGAATTGTCTAGTGAATCTGAGGACATTTTAAGATGTATTGAAGATTTAGAGCAGACTATTTTAAATGAAGAAACACCACTTAAAGAGGAACATTCTAAATATAAAAGATTTCGTTCGGATTGCAATAAATCTGAACTACAAAATGCGAAGAGAATCAAATTTAATACTATAAAAAGTTATAAACAAATTCATGTAAGACCTAATAACCCAATGGAAAAAATGTCCATAAATTTAGCAGGAATTGTACAAAAACAGATATCGAAGGCGATTGATAATACTAAGAGTCTACCATTGTTACAATGCCATGGTATTGTTGATGATGAATTAGTGTACACTTGCTATGACGAAAATACTTATTCCTGGCTCAAAACAGTGATATGTGATCAATTTGCACTTCTAGATAGTACGCCACATATAGAAGGTAGACACAGAATGCAAATAAAATTAAAAACCTATATTTATGATGACACATCAAAAATATTAAGTAGAATAAAATTATACAATTCACATTTAAATGTAGATCGTTGGACTTTACAGAAAGTAGTTGTCTCCGTCGATTTTACGTTGCTCGAGGTTGAGGTAGACGTGAGTGACTACAATTTCATAAGTCAATGCAATTTCTCGTTATTTGCTGGAATTGATAAGGCAAAATTCAGTGTTATATGGGATTGAATTCATTTGGAAAGCTTTATTCCTTGAAAATCTGTTCAATGAGAAACACCATAGTTTATTTATCTGTGGCTCGACTGCAAATAAACTACGTAAAAAGACGTAGATCGTACATTCGCGTAGACAAAGGTAACTAAAGAAGTTATTGTAAGTTATTAATGAACAAAATATGTATTTCGGTGTCCTGCATATTTTTGTGTTTTATCAATGCCTTTATGTATATTTATTTCATATTTCTTCCTATTAGTTAAAATTCTATAAAACTATCGTTCCCACAAATTATAGCTATTAGAACAAGTACTCGGCCTATAGAAATATTACAGTCCAATTATTAGTATGCGTTGCTTCCTGTTCTGGGCTGCGGCCTTTGTGTGTGAGGTTTGTTGTAAATTAAATAAACGTTGTTCTACAGTCACTCACATAAATGAAAATAATAAAATATCCGAAAAATCTATTAAGATTTTTATTAGAGCTATTATTATTATTTAGATTAGAGTATCATATAATTGAGCACGAAATCCTTACTGGAATACAATTGACATGTCCAATTTTTCACTCTATGTATAAATCATTATCATCTTTATCCATCGATGATTTTGTACTGAAATGTACATGCGGCACTGTCCCCCGACTGACCGATGACGGATGTTATCTTCGTACAAAATACAAAGGAGGTATTAGAATTATGATAATTTCATTATCGTAAGATATATATGGGCTGTGCAGGGCAGAAGACCCGGTGTGATACATTTATAAGCGCTAATAGGTATTTATAATAATAAGTTCTCTTCCTTTTTTGAGCTTCTGTAATTATTAGATTCCGGTTCATCCTCACCAAAAATTCCTACTCTCTCCTCCTCCTAAACCCATTGAGCGTTTTCTAGTTTTTCCACATGGATAGAAAGAGACGTCTGGTTATCTCAACCTTAGAACGCCAAGGTATTATCAGGTAAAAATCTACTAAATCCAAGAAAAGACTTTTAGATGATTGAACTAACTCGATATAAATCGAAGGTTACATGCATCTGCCCAAGAATCTATGTTTTGCCAGCTTAAAATGCACAAATAAAATGTTTGTGATAAATACAGTGTAATTTTGATCTCACAGCGTTTTAATGATAACTATAATTACTCACTGGTTTAGTTCTAGTTATAATCAATGTTAAATATATTTTGCTATCGGTTTTAAAGTCCTCAACGAGTGGAGTTTGAAAATATAAAAAATATAGCTTCTTAGTAGACGACTTTGTAATGCCGAACGAATAGCAAAAAAATGTAACTGTGCTTTAGTTAAATTAACTGATTTGTTTAGATTTAGATGTCAATATTAGTCTTTCAGTCAATATTGACTAGACCTTTTGAGACACTATGTGGGA
Source organism: Papilio slateri (assembly GCA_018246275.1). Taxonomy (NCBI): domain Eukaryota; kingdom Metazoa; phylum Arthropoda; class Insecta; order Lepidoptera; family Papilionidae; genus Papilio; species Papilio slateri. The sequence continues at coordinate 7,182 of DWTW01002544.1, forward strand.
ATATTTCCAATTTAAAGTGATTTAAAATATTTTCTTAGTATTTATTATTTGGTAAGGTTTATATGTAAGAATCTCAAAGTATACTAATGTTTAAAGTATTGTATGCAAAACGTGGGTATGGGAAACAACCATAGTATACTTATAGATAGGTCACATGCATTTAAGTTGCGTGTGGCGGATATCCCACATTGAATTGCAGTTATTATGTAACCTTAAAATTATACAATGTAATATTTCAATTTATAATTGCATTACTGTATGTTCACATGTTCATACCTTGAAGGCTGTCATATGTTTAAGCTAAGTAAATGCGATTATACGATTAAAATAAACTTATGTTTTATTTATACTTTTTGGTCATAACCTTAAATTTCCCCAAAAGCAGGGTATCTTTCTGTAGTTGTTGCGGAAAAACGCGTAATTTTCTTGTAGTCAGGACATGGCAATAATCCGGTACAATATAAGATGTCGTTTCCTCTCTATGTACCCTCTGTGCAGGGGTCCGTCGGCGATGCCAGTAGTTTTATAAAGAAGGCGTGACCACCAAGGGTGGCTACAATTCAAACTTTTATAGCTTGTTTCGGCGGAGCAAACTTCATGAGATACCCTCATTCCCGATCCCTATAAAAGAAATGTCACTGAACCACGGGTATAACAACCTTATGGTGCTAAAGTTAAACAAATAGTGATTTATTTTTATATATTTATTGAAATTCAGAAGCTTAAATAACGCGTTGACGAGAATAAATATAGGAAATCGATCGATCGATTACGAAATTGATCATTTTTCAGTTCATCGACCTTTTTATTATCTACTTTCACAATTTATTATAAAAACATATTTAGTATTTATTAAATAAAAACTTAAATCTGAGAAAGCGCACATTATTTTCGCGTTACAAGCTTATTGGAATCCAACTGCCATATACTAGGCTCCAAAGAGATACGAAAACAAGCATTCGTAGTTTAAATTATTTTACAAATTTGTCCTTGTGCTTGGTGCTAATATCAATAATTAACAAATTGTAATGTTATGTTTCATAACAGTCTAAAATATTACTTGCATATATAAAAAGGTCTTAATGATATCTATATAAAAAAAAATTGAAATCCAAGCAGAGAAAAGTCGCAAGCAATAAAAATTCACCTCCTATATTGTATAAGGTGAGTTAGTTACCCATTAAATTGAAGGACAATACATAAGTCTTGTGATGTCTGAAGTGAAAAGCTAAAAAAATTGTCATCAATCCCAAAATATATTCTTTGTTATTCAAATCTCCGCAAATATATAAAAATAAAATGTGGAAAGTATTTGGAATTCATGTTAAAACTTAAATTAATTAAAAAAAAATCCCTAAGCCTCTGCCGTGACTTCCTCCGGCTCGGTTTTGGGCAGCAGACCGCGTATACTGAGATCATAGACAACTTCCTCTATTTTCTTCACGTCGTACTTTAGCGCGTCGAATCGCTTCCGCAAGTGATCGTTCTTGAGATTCAGCAACCTGAAATATACATATTATGTTGCAGATTTAAGAAACTCTTTTCCTTGATTGATACATTTTAAATGATGTATACACCCCTTCACGAGTATAGCACATAGGAGATAGTACACTATTAATTATGTATATTCGATTGAGGTATACTGCTGGTGTCTAAAATAGATTTAAAAAAAAAAACATTTTATTAATATTTAAAGATCATTTAAAAAAAGTATAAGGGAATTAAATGAAAAATTCTTAAATCCATTATCAAAGATGAGCTAATCGTTAAAAAATATTGTATCTGCTTCTTCTTTGTGTGCTTCCTTACTGCCTTCACTGACGTGTTGGTGAGCTGTTGCCACACAGCTCTGTCCTTGGCTTGTCTCAGGGCGGTCGGAATATCGAGTATCAGTATGGGTTGTACCTGGTCAGACCAGCAGGTAGGTTCCTTTCCTTCTAAAACCAGTTTATCCAGATTGTCGCGTTATCTCCAGGTAACTGTTTAAAAACTTTAATTATATTGATCTTCAATCATAACTATTAATATATCGACTTTATGTGTAAAATGTATCCTTCGACAAGTATAAAGAGCTTTTGCCATTGTGACAGTATTACCTGAAGCCAGCATTAAGTTCCATGACGAATTTCGATATTTGCAGCGGTCTGTTGTAGTCGCCGCGGGTGACGGAGTTGACAGCCAGCCGGGACTGCAAACATTTAGTAACAATAACAAACTTGCCACTGGATAGTACATCAATTTACGATTCATGAACAGTGTTATTATGTAATCAAAAAATTATAATATTAATATTTTTCAATCTTACCAATTCTGAACACAAATTCAAAAGTCCAACCAAATAGTCTTCAATGTCAAGATGGAAACCTTCTTTTTCTTCTACTGCACTGACTAGAAATATTTTAATATGTATCAAGTAGTGTTATAACATGTAGATAATATAAATACAGGCACAGATTCCATATTCATTTTCCAGACTTTTTTTGCGTCCTTCACTTCATACAGATATGCACATAATTTTTTCACTGTGTGGAAGTAATAAAATATAAATATTTAATAAAAGCTACTAATTTTATTTTAGCAGAAATCTGATGGTAGCACCAGTTACATAGATTAGCATTGTATGTGACAAGGTAAGTCTTAGACATGACTGTGGAAGGCCTACATCTACTGACATATCTCCCATATGTCAGTAGAGGTAGGCCTAAGAAAAGATTGATGGATTATGTGAGAGATTAATGAGAAGAAACAAGCAGTGACATGATTAAGAAGAGAGTTGGAGTTATTGATTTATAATACGGAAACCTGTTGTGCCGACCCCAAATAAAGTGGGAGCAGGGCAGGGAGATGATTATTTAATAAAAGATACTCACTACCAAGTATCTCGGCTACTGTTTCATGTGAAGCCATTATCCCCTTCTCTAGCCAAATAGTGAGGGAGATCAGATAGCAGAAGCGTTGTGTCATGAACCTCCAATGATCCTGGTATCTGAAAATATTTAAACTAATTTTAATAATATTATTTAAAATATTATTTTCATATGTCATGTCTCAAATAAAATTAATAATTCCTATAACTCAAGTTGTGGCACTATAGTATGGTGACAAAAGTATACTATAACTATACTTGTAGTAATCAGTAGATGGTACAGCATCCTTCAGCTTAGCATATCCAGCTCTGGCCTTCTCAAACATCTCCCTAGCTTGAAGGCAAGCAGGAGCAACTGAAATCAATAATAATATTGTTTTTTGCTTTCTCAAAGTTGATTACATGAATACACTAAACACTTACAAATAGAAAGAGAATTGATATTTCAGTATTTGCTTAGTGCCCAATTTACATTATCCCAGCCCAGTAATCCAGTAGTGCTGCACTGGAATGGACCGGACTAGGGATATTTTCTACATGTCATTTAAAAGCTGTCAAGTCTAGAAGCATTAAGACTACAGTGGCAATGAGTTCAAGAAAGTGATTTTTTTTAAATATACACAAAAGTTACTGTACAAAATACAAGTGTACACTGAAAATAAAATCATTAATATTGCCTACACTTTATTTTTATATGATAACACTTCCCATAGCTAGTAGTGCTATTTACCATATATTTTTTATTTCATATGCATTAACAATGAACTAATGGAATAAGAAGCGCTAATAGCCTGATGGTTAAGGTTGTGGACTGCGAAATATGCATAACATGGT
>DWTW01002545.1:0-10880 GCA_018246275.1 Papilio slateri
TATTTGTGCTTCATTACAACTCTAATAAATTATATCGCCTCATTAACATTTTTAATACATTCAGAAACTAAACAACTGTTCTAAGATGTAAATTTGTTTCATTACCTTGTATTCACTTCATTTACGAAACAAAATATACACAATATTTTGTTTCATTAATTCTAATAGAAATTACGTCATCGGTCGCACAAAGTCTAAATTTGTTTGTCCAAAGTTTTGTTTATGATAATAGAAAAAAACATAGCAATTCTTCGTTTATATTTCACTTAGCTTTAATAACCTACGTAGGTACGATACGATACGAATATGTAGGGGATAGTATTCAGTACCGCCAATATTTCAAAAACGTCGTGATATTAGTGAAAAGTGTCAACGTTCCCTCGTTTTTACTTTCTACCTTGTACTACGAAAGCCGCCCTTTAAAGTAACTGTTCACCGCCGTGGAATAAACACTTTCGCATGTTTGGTTCATTTAACTTAATAACTGTTCAAAGTGGCATAAATTACAGGGTCTTCATTATTTATTTAATCTATGTATATAAAATAAGTAAAATGGAATTAAATATTGCAACCATTTACTGGTCTGGTGCTTGTGACGAAATAAGATCTTACGTCTTTTACGCTCTACTAGGGTAAACAGATGTAGGGATATCTACGATACGCTGCAGATTTGTTAAGCCCCCGGACTTACGTGGGATGATGATGATGACGGATGGATGGATTGTTTAATTAATTATTTTCTTCAATCGTGGAGACAGTAATTAACAGCTGTCGATTCATAAATTTAGTTCAGTGTATGAAGAGTGGATCGCGAATGTGTTATCTTAACGGATGTGCGGGGCGGAAGAGTGTTGGCCGCCGCTCTGGTATCGCCGCCGCCGCACCACGTGATCATGATGCTGACGTTATACTGAACATTGTTACACTCTACGACGTACAAATGATGAGTTAAATACTGGTGTGTTGGTTTGTGAGGCTATACGAGTATTATTCGTATCGATACCAGGTCAAATGTTTATGTGAAATCAACTATACGTAGAAGGAGCGACGAAACCGTTCAGGATCGTGAAAACCGAAAATCTGTAGGTCTTCCGACCCACCATTCAAGGTCATAGGCGTTAGTATTTAATTACTTGTGATAAGAAAACAAACATTGGATTTAGAGATACTGCTGTTTTTGATGAAAAATACCAAGATTGTGTGATTTTAAAATTGAAATACTAAAAATCGCTGTTCTTAATTTTATATAAAGGTGGTTCTTGTTAGGGACAGAGTCGATTGCAATCGCTTACGGTTTGCATTTGTTATAGTCTAACGCATCAATTAATACTATTTTCATTCACAATAATTTTTAAATTGACTAAATAACATGTCTACCCAAAAATAGGAAAATTCTAACAATATATTGTTATTACTTTTGAAAAACTAGCTGCAATTTTTTACCTATTACAACTTACATATTATTGCGGAATTCACATACTATTAGTGTGTGTAAATCAAATTATTTCAAGAATAGAGGATCTCATATGTTGTTATTAGGACACACACTTATCTACTAATGTTAGTAACGATACAATGTTATTGAGATAGGACAGCATACTATATCTCAGTCCTGTAGAGATTGAGTAAAGTCATCCTTTGTATTCCCAGTACCTACCAAGCGTTCAAGATTGCATCGTCAGAGGTTTCCCTTGCAACGCCACTCTTGAAACTTGGTAAAGGTAAGCCCAAAAATAGTGGTAAAAAAGTGCATACAAGTTTATTTACTACGATTGTTATTTTTATATCTAAAATTGTAAAAACATAGTTTTAAGTGATTTTTTAAATATAAATCAGATTGTTCGTATGTTTCATTATATAAAAAAGGCTTAATTTTAATAACAACAAGTAATAATAGTCGGACGACTCTAAGTAGAAGGAAGCAACTCAGTATGGCATAACATAATGACCATAACAAAAAGCGCATCCCGAAAGCGTCGTTATTTTTGTTGCTTAGTGCCTGAGATCGGCACGAGCGCGGCGGGCGGAGCGGTCGTCGCCTTGTACAGGTCCGTATTCGGTACGAATACTTTTAATATTTGTCTTAGAAATGAGTATAATTTCGTTTTTAAATACTAAATAATCTTTTTTCGAAATTATTAGCGAAATTAAAACGATTATTTTATTATTAACGAAAACTTTTTTACCCATTAATGTTTTAACTTGTGATGTGTGAATGTTATTACTGGTGATATACACAATATGCGACGAAATCTTTGTGTTACCTATACATATTTGATTATTATGTATGTCATTAAGAAGCATTTGTTGTTGCAAAATGTATGATGCGATTGAGGTTTTAATCCTATGCGTTATTATACAAACAATATATGGGACAAAAGAAGTGTGTTAAAATCGAATTCAGTAGAAAATTAGGCAGGCACTGCTTAATTTTCTATTGGAATATCAAGATTTATAGATGTTTTATGAATGAAAGAAAACTTTTTAAATCAAATTCTTATAATAACGGCATAAAGCTTCATTATTTTTTGACACTGTTAAACTTTAATGCCAAAATAATTAAACTATTTAATGTCAAATTATTAATGTATAAAACGATAAAATATAACAAATATAAAATGACGTTGAGAAGTTATTTGAAAAAAAAAATCAAAGAGCTTTTGTCCGTGAGTTCGGCCCTGTTTCCATGGACTGGAGGCTGAGGCGCGGGAGGCGCGGCGGCGCGAGAGTGTGGCCGGTCGGCCCCGCGACAGTGCAGTGGGCGGCGCGCGGGAGCCGCAACGTGTTATGGCTCTACGCGCTTTGTTCGTGGCCGCGCTCCTCGCCGGTGGCGGTGCCGTCTACAACCGCGAGCGCGACCGACTCCGCGCTGATCCCCGCCTGCTCGATCGCGCGTGTGAACTTAGCTCCTGCTATCCCGCCACTGGCAACCTACTCATCGGACGTGAATCTCGGCTCTCTGCGACGTCGACGTGCGGCTTACATCGACGCGAGCGGTACTGCATCGTCTCGTACTTGGACGACAGGCTCCGAAAAGAAAGGGAAACCTGCTTCACGTGCGATTCTACGAACAAAACGATACACAAGCCTGACGAAAATCATCGAATACAAAATATTATATACAAGTTTTATCCGGGAACGAGATATAGATCCTGGTGGCAGTCCGAGAATGGAAAGGAAAACGTATCTATTCGGCTCGATATGGAGGCGGAATTCCATCTAACACATTTAATTATACAATTTAAAACATTTCGTCCCGCGGCGATGTTAGTTGAGAGATCTTTCGACTTTGGAAAGACATGGCGTGTCTATCGCTATTTCGCGCACAACTGCGCCGAATCCTTCCCGTTAGTGCCGCGACATTCTCAGCGAAGCTTGACAGAAGTGGTTTGTGATTCCCGCTACTCCGGCGTCTCCCCGTCCACCGAGGGTGAAGTCATATTCAGGGTGCTACCTTCGAATATAAATGTGACAAATCCTTATTCAGAAGAAGTGCAAAATTTGTTACGGATGACGAACCTTAGAATTAACTTTACGAAACTTCACACTCTGGGCGATGACCACCTTGATAATCGAGCTGAAATAAAGTTTAAATATTATTATGCTATATATGAAATGACCGTACGCGGATCGTGTTCTTGTTACGGTCACGCGTCTAGATGCCTGCCCATGCCTGGGGTCGAATCGAAAAATAATATGGTACACGGCCGCTGTGAATGCACTCATAATACACGAGGATTAAACTGTGAATATTGTGAAGATTTCTATAACGATTTACCATGGCAGCCGGCTGTTGGGCGCACTTCAAATGCTTGCAAAAGATGCACATGTAATAATCACGCCACTACCTGTCATTTTGATCCAGCGGTTTATAATAAAACTGGAAAAATAAGTGGAGGTGTTTGTGACAATTGTCAACATAATACAATGGGTGTAAATTGTGAACGCTGTCGACCTACTTTTTATAAAGACCCCAGTTTAGATATACAAAGTCCAGACATATGCAAACCATGTGATTGCGACCCAGAAGGTACCACAGACAGGGAAGTTCTGTGTGACGAAGAGACAGACCTCGCAAATAACAAAACCGCCGGTCGTTGCATGTGTAAGATTAACATTGACGGAGCAAGATGTGATAGATGCAAGGATGGCTTTTGGAATTTCGATCCACATAATCCTGAAGGCTGCGAATCATGTACTTGTAATAACCTAGGCACAGTCATTGAAAGAGGATGCGATCCTTCAACGGGTAATTGTTTCTGCAAACGCCATGTCACTGGAAGAAATTGTGATCAGTGTCTTCCAGAGTTCTATGGTCTCTCAGACAGCGACGATGGGTGTCTATCGTGTGATTGTGATGTTGGTGGTTCAATAGATAGGGATTGTGATGTGATAACTGGACAGTGCAAATGTCGCCCGAACGTAACCGGTCGTCGATGTGATACACCGATACAAAACTTCTTCGTAGGTGCCCTCGACTCGATCGTTGTTGAAGCTGAATCAAGCCAGTGCGATTCCCAAATAGATGATAATGCAATTCAAAGTCAGTTATGTCACGTTGTTATACGAGAAAACTTCCCCGATGGCCGCAAGGAGACATGGACCGGTCCAGGGTTCATGAAAATACCTGAGAGTAGCACTTTAGTTTTCAAGATAAATAACTTAAAAACTAGTATGAATTACAATGTCTTAATCCGGTATGAGCCACAGGCTCCTATGACTTGGGAAGAAGCTACAATATATGTTAGGAGACTAATGCCAATAGATCCTGATTCACCTTGCGCAAATGTGCGGCCTGAAGATGACACGATTAATACCTATTTACCAGCAACTCAGCGTAGTGTCCTAGTCAAACCGTCTATATGTTTAGAAAAAGATAAAGAAACTGAAATACGAATATATTTAGGCCGCCAGGATGGACGTTCGTTTAACACTAGAGCCTCTATTTTGATCGATTCAATTGCACTTTTACCTTCTATTGACAATTTACCTTTCTTGAAAAACGGAAGTTACATGAGAGATGAATTTGATCGTTTCAACTGTGGTGATTCTTATTACTATGATCTTAATAGAGAAAACGTACCCGATGTTTGTAAGAAGTATCATGCTAGTATAGGATTTTACATAAGGAATGGTACCGAACCATGTCAATGCGATCTAACAGGATCAAAGAGTCATCAATGCGATCCGTACACTGGATATTGTCAATGTGTTGAGAATATCGTTGGTGCTAGGTGTGATCGCTGTGCTCCTGGTACGTATGGTTTCAGTAAGTTTGGTTGTAAGCGTTGTGATTGTAATAGCATTGGAAGTCTTGACAATTTCTGCGACGCCACAAGCGGACAGTGTAAATGTCGAGCTAATACTTACGGTCGAGCATGTGATTTATGTCAACCTGGCTATTTCAACTTTCCGAATTGTCAGCAATGTGATTGCAATGGGCATGCGGTTGAATGCGATGATAAGTCTGGCGCTTGCAGGGAATGTAGAGATTATACAGAAGGGCATCGTTGTGAGAGATGTATTGATGGATATTATGGTGACCCAAGACTCGGTGTAGACATTCCTTGCCGACCATGCCCTTGCCCAGGTGTTAAAGGTGATCCCAATAAAAGTAGCCACGCTGATCGCTGTGAGTTAGACCCAGAGACAAAAGATGTTGTTTGTGATTGTAAAGAAGGATATGCTGGGCTACTTTGTGATGTTTGTGCTGATAACTATTATGGCGATCCTGTAAAAGGTACTTGCGAAAAATGTGAGTGTAATGAGAACACAGACATCACGAAACCTGGAAATTGCGATCCGTATACTGGAAAATGCTTACAATGCTTACACAACACAGCAGGTGATAATTGCGAAATTTGTGACGAAGGATACTATGGAAATGCTTTAGAAAAATCATGTTACAAATGTAACTGTTCTGAATTGGGCACTAACTTTACAATAGGAAATTGTGACCGTATAAGTGGACAGTGTCCTTGCTTCAAAAATGTTATGGGCATAAACTGCGACCAGTGCACAGAAAACCATTGGAGAATAGCTCTTGGCACAGGATGTGACCCTTGCGAATGTGATCCAATAGGATCAGTATCTCCACAGTGCAACCCATACATAGGTAAATGTGATTGTAAGCCAGGACATGGTGGTAGACAATGCGATCAGTGTCAAGAGAATCACTGGGGTGATCCGAATATAGAATGCCACGAATGTGAATGTAATTTATATGGATCAGTATCACAACAATGTATGCGTGAAAATGGATCATGTATATGCAAACCTGGAATTGGTGGTTATAATTGCGATATTTGTGCCCGTGGTTACCTCGGCGACGCTCCTCAATGTTATGCTTGCGGTGAGTGTTTTGACAGCTGGGACCGAATAATTGGAGAGTTGCGCACTCAGACTGAATATGCTATTGGGAATGCTAGTAAAATAAAAATTGTGGGAGCAACTGGAGCATATACAAGAGATTTTGAAGAAATGACTAAGAAATTATCTGACGTTGAAAATACTCTTAAAAGTGCCAAGCAAGGTCAGAGTACGGTAAGAGATTTGCTGTCGAATATTACAAGCTTACAGAATCAATTGGCTCAAGCAGACAAAAAAGTAAAAGAGAGTAACGATAACCTTAATGACATAACATCTAAAATTAATTTGGGTAATGTAACTCTAGATGGGTTAATATTGAGTATTGAACAGTTAAAAAGTAAGACACTTGATTTAGGTAACAATGCAACTAAATTACAAGAAGCTAATTTAGAGGGCGCTCTTAATTTAACTCGTGAAGCTAAACAAAGGGCATCCAAAGCCGCAGATGAAGCAGAAAATGTACAAACAATTATTGCTGATACGGATCGTCAACTTAAAAATACTGACAGACTAATTGAACTACAGTACTTGAACTTTAATAACACTCAAAGTGAAAATGATAAGAAACTGAATGACTTGCAAGAACAGCTTTCGAATTTGGAGTCACAGATACCTAAAATTAATGAAAAAATGTGTGGTCAAGAAAGTGACACATGTGATATCTGTGGCGGAGCAGGGTGTGGAAAATGTGGCGGAATATCGTGCGACCAAGGTGCTATAACAAAAGCAGAACAGGCACTTGATTTTGCTAATAAAACTGAATACAGAATAAAAGATCACGAACTTAATGCAGAGGATCTATTTAGATCGATTTCTCAAGCGAAACAAGATACCATTGCAATACGTTCCCGAGCGAAAAGTTTATTAGACGAAGCTAAAGATTTTAAGACATCTGCTGAGAGAGTCACTAATGAAAGTCAGGAATTAACAACAGAATTAAAAGAATTTTTATCTCATACTTCCGATACTCCAGCAGATGTAAGAACTTTGGCCAACGATATCTTGAATTTATCTATTCGAATCGAACCCAAAGAAATCACAGAACTATCGCAACGTATTAATTCTACTGTTTCACAGCTTACAAACATCGAGAATATTATAACAGAAACAAAACCCGACTTAGAAAGAGCAAAGTCTCTTAAAACAAACGCGACAGCAGTAAGTAATGAAGCTAATTTGACTCTTAAAATGGCAAATAAAGTTTTAGAAGCATTAGACGAGGCGCAAGCCGCACAAGATGCAGCAGAAAACGCAATCGACAAGGCAAATAGTGATATCGAAGCCGCAAAAAGTGACTTAATACCTATTGCATCTGAAACCGAACAAGCTCAGAAAAAGGCTATGGAAACCATGGAGGAAGTCGAAGGTCTTCGTTTGCGACTCTCAGATTTGCAGAAAAATATTTTAAAAATTGAAAGTGACGCAGAACAAGTTAAACAGGAGGCCAACGACGTAGTCAATAGAGCCGAGGGAGCCGAACAAAAAGCCAGAGAGCTTAGACAAAACTTTAAGCAGACGAATATGTCTCTTGCAGAACGAGCCAGCCAAACATTAAACTCCAGAGAACGAGCCCAGTTGTTACTAAACCGTGCAACAAAACTTGCCAGCGATACTCAAATGCAATTAAAACTGTTAACCAATATGGAAGAATTATATAATGATCACAATGAACAACTTAGTACATTAGAGAAAGAAATTGGTGACCTTAATACTCAAATGAACTATTATTTATCCGAAATCACAAAGCGATCCGATTACTACAGATCTTGCACGACGTAATAACTTTTTTGATAAACAAACGCTTTTATGAGTCTATTTTTGTGCCATGTTATTTTTATTCTACTAATTTGTTTTTTTTTTTATGTTTAGCAAAATATGATATTTGATATGAGATTTAAGAAAAAAAAATGTTCTTATGCGATATAAAACAATTTTATAATTGATTTATTTTTTAAATACATTTACCCTTCATTGTGTTTTATATGCCATGGATTTTTTTTGGTTCTTGCATGAATTTTGTACAGTACGTTACGGTAGCATGTGAAAGATGAAAACTGAAAAATACGATGAATGTGATAAACTATTCATTTAAATCACCGTATTATAGTTCTAATTTCATACACAAACAATACATCCACCTTATAACTTCAATACATTGTGCTCATAATAAAACATTGTGTATTTAAGGGTTGACTTGCCTCCGCTTGAACTTATTCCAAAGAATTACATATAATTTTTGTAGAGAGAGTTGTATTATCTATTAAGTTTTAAGATAATAGATAACGTCACCTACTATTTTTAAGAAACCAAACTTTCAATCTATGAAAGAAATATTTTGCATTTATACTTTATGTATTGATCTTGTAAAAATAATTTAATATATTGCCCTAGTGTTACTGTTAACATTTCGATTATGTGTTAATCACGTGTATAATCTTGCTTTTATTTGTAATGTAGATGTTTTGTTTGTAATACATTTTTAATATTTTGTCAGCAAATTTCTAACGTGATGTGATGTAAACACTGTTCTATAATGTACGAGGCATTTATACTTAACTGTAGTTTATAATTAAAGTTGTCCAACCAATACTTGTTTTTTATTTAGTTTGTAGTTGCATGTAATTTATGCAAAATTTTATAACTTTATACATCTCATTATTTTTTTTTTAAGTTTTAAAGTAAGTTTCATATTTTTTTTGTAACTTACATTTAAAAATATACATGAAATTATCATTAAATAAAAAACAGACAGCAATGATAACTAATTCATCGATTCTTATGTAAAAAAACAAATGCCGTAAAATATTAGTATTCTTAATTAATGTATAAAATTAAAAAGTTATATAAGTATTATTAATTATATAATAAATTAGTATCGGTCCAGCTGTTTCGGAGGTTACCCGGAACAGACAGAAGGACAGATAGACAACATTAAAAAAATACATTTTTTGTTATACAGTCCCGTATATACCTCATGTGTAAATTGTATGTATATCCAGTATGTAAATTGTATTTATTTATCGAGCGATTTTGATGATCGGTTTTAAAGGTAGTTTACAACTGGTAATACGATTGGTATTAGCTATAAGAACATAATTTCCTAGACAACGCAATCCAAGCGTAATAACACGTGTTTTAGGCAATTAACAATAACAAAAAAGGCTGGTTACAACCTTTTACCTCAGAAATATCTGCAGCACAAAAGTTAAGTTAGAAGCCTTTTGTAAACTGGTATAACAAACAATAGTATTGATGAACATTTATTGACGTCGGAACATGACCAAATTTTAATTGAGAATGCGGTTGGGTACATAATGAGTATCAATGTAGGGTTTTAAGTAAACCAACCAAATCTCATTTCTACGTATAGGATGGTTTTCTTCTGACATTTTTGGCCTCATTCGTGCTTTAGAACGGGCTGGTTTACTTTACTATAATACATAGCTGTAAGAACACGTTTTAAGTCGAAAATAACTAATTATCAATTTCAACGTAAATCAAAAAGCTTAACTACTTAATAGGAACTAATTGTAATGTAAAAAATCAAGTGAAGTAAAACATTATTTCCTAATTATTACTGAAATTGTCGGAACCTATCGGAACATTTAAAATTAAAGAGTACGAAGCAGTAGAAGCACAAAAAACGCAAGCATAAGCAAGCAAAAAGTTTTTATTATTTTACTGTTTAAGGCCTTTATGACATTGCAGGTAGTGGACGGCGCTTTCGACACGGCGCCACGTAATTTTGTTCACAATTTCGAGGGTTTTTACTTTTTGCGCGTAACCGTTTATTTTATTTTGCTAAAATTAAATTAGCCTATGTTATTCCTAACAATATTAACTAACTTCCAGTAAAAGTCCCATCAAAATCGGTCCAGCCATTTCGGAGACTACCCGGAACAAACAAACAAAAAATTTTAAAATTGTATTTTTGTTATAAGTACCGTATATACGTCATGTGTATTCAATATGGATTTTTTTTTATACATAAAGACACTTCAATTTTATTTATCTGTATAGATTATAAAAATGATCCAATTTTTATGTAAATAACAGTAAAGACTTTATAATAATGTTACGGTGATTAAAATATTTCTAATCGCAATCACAATTTTTTAACAATAAATGGTCAAGATAATAAAACGAAGTCGTACACTTAGGTTCGTTTTCCTTTCCGCTCGTAACTGAAATTGGAGCAGATTGCGTGAGAGCCAATTATGATGATTCAGTGGGTGACCTGCCGATGAATTACCTAAACAATACTCAGTCGTTACAGAATAATTAGAAATGAGAAAATAAAAGACTTGTATAATCCAAAAACACAAATACCAATGCCTTTGTTGCTACTTAATACATATTAGTAATTTTATTACGCAAAATAAATTGAACCACTACAAATATCAACTCTGTGGTAAACAACTGGCACCAACATTCTTATTTTTTTTTATGGAATTAGGTGACAAACGAGCAAGCGAGTCACCTGATGTTAAGTGACCGCTACCCATGGGCAT
>DWTW01002546.1:0-10880 GCA_018246275.1 Papilio slateri
GACTGTTTACAGCTCTGTCTTTTTGTTCGTTGTCGTAAAAATTCAATCTGAAAATTGCGTGCCGGCTTATGAGCCGTAAAAGCGGAAACGGCGTTTGCATTTTCAAATTAGGTTGCAAGATGAAAAATAAAAAATACATAATTTGATTTACTTCTATTATTTATGATCAGAATAAGATTTGACAATAAAGTCCATAAAAAAGCACGAACCCTTATTCCTTTCGTTTTGGTCATCTACTGCCCCTTTTTCCAACAAAGAGGCGAAAAACGAATATGTTAGCCCGTAAATCTTGTGATTGTTTTTTAGGAGATCACATAAAGCCTGCTTCTTTTTTTATGGTGGCACACGAGCAAGCCGGTCACCTGATGTTAAGTGTCCTCTACCCATAGGCATGCGCAACAAGCAAATGTGTCGCAGATGAGTTGCCTACCTTTAATGGACAGAGGAGGAGATGGACAGGAAATAGGATATTTCCTTTTTGCATCCAGTCCCTCCCCCGATAAATCCTCTTCCCCTTTCCATCCTTTCCATATTAGAAAACGCTGGGAAGAGGAAGAGGATTGAAATTAGGGCTTCGGCACCTCATTCGTCACTCAGACGAAATGCGGAAAGATTTCTACTTCACGCGTGTCTTCTGTGAGGTCGTGGTATTTCACCGGTCGAGCCGGCCCATTGGTGCAACAGATGTTGTTGTTGCGAGCTCTACCACTGTTATGTTCTACTCTATATATTCTAAACTAACAAGTTCCCTAAAAATATTATTTAGTTTACTGTAATAAATAAACATATAACATGAAATTGTATTTATAGCGTCACAAATAATCTAATTTATACTCACGCAGTAAGGCTGAGAGGGCTCAAAGTAAAATTGTTACACGTTAAAACCAATTTTCTAAAGTGACTCTGAATGACTCTACTAGCGTCAAAGACGTGTGTGAGTTCACTCATGCTGCAATAACTCTGTTTATCCTCTTTTCGTTGGAACGGTTCGTTTGGTAAAACAAACATACAATCCTGTAGCATTGACTTTACACAATGTCTTTGGTTTTGGGGACTTAAGCAAGGATTTTTTCTTCATAACAAAATGCGAATGTTAAAAGTGCGGGATTATTAGAACTATTTTTTCTTTCGTTTCTCATTCTGATGAGGGCAGTCCTGCAGATTCCATACCCTTTCTAGCCCCGCGTCCTTTCCTTATATACTCTTCTTCTCTCTCGTACATACAGGCTGGCTAGGGATCTGTAACACTTGTTCTTTAAGATCTTTTCATTATTTCCGGATGATGAAAGGTGGCGACGGTCACTTAACAGCAAATGAACCGCTTTTATCGTTTATCACCTACCATAGAATTGTAAAAAAAATCGTGTGAGCTAAAGTTACTGCGTTACACAATAGTACATTGCGGGGTCGTTTTTGAACCCAAAAATATTTTGCACAAACAAACTCAACTGTTGGATATCCTTTCGCAGGACACGACGAATTTATGTGCAAAATTTAGTGTTTGAAAATTAAATTGATCAAGACACGAGCTGCGCGTGAATAATTCCTTTCATAATTTGTAGAGCACGCTATCCCCGCGGGAAATTATCGCTTAGCACCTTGCACGTAAGTTGCAACACACCGCGCCGCCGGCGTATGCAAACGGTCACTGTGCTGTTGCGAAATTGAAATTTACTCATTACTATTCTCCAGGATAAATGTGACGCTTCTATACTTTACCCTCTTACTTTCTTATTTTCGAAATAAAACTTCTGAGTCGGCAATTCAATGATTGGACGAGAATCGAAAGTAAACTTACAAGGTCGTGTAACGTTTATTCATTCCGTTACATGAGAAAGAAGACACATACAAAAGGTGTTAGTGCAAAAGAGAGAAACGTATATATTCAATATGAAACGATAGAAGCAGTAATCAGAAACATTTTTCACTTTAAATATTGTAAAGATTATGTGGTGGCCAACAGAATTAAGATGGGCCCTCAAAATAAAGTTGCCAGGTAAAGAAAAATAAACTCTCTTTCACATTTAAGACTAATAAAAAATTCTTGATAAGGAACAGCAAATCATGTCTCTGTTTTCGTTACTTTTGGAAACGTAAGAGATTTTTATTTAGAATACCATAACAGCGAAATGACACGTAAAATGCACGTCAAAATTTGAAAGCCACTGTTCATGTTCTTCGTTTACATCGACTTTATTGAGAAATAGCTGGAAGAATTCATATTGACGTGTTTCGTGTTCGTTTTAAACTTAGAAAATTGTTATATTCCTAAAACCAAATTAAGACTTTGTTTATTAAATAAATAGAGTATATTTCAGTTTGTTCATTTCTTTATAAAGATAGACATGAAAGTCAATATGCTTTAATGGATGTTTTTATTGTAAGCACTGAAATAAATAAAAATACTACTTGTATTGTGCTAACCTTGCGAATTATTAATACGTACTATTATAATTTTT
The DNA here is from genome assembly GCA_018246275.1 of Papilio slateri. Classification (NCBI taxonomy): domain Eukaryota; kingdom Metazoa; phylum Arthropoda; class Insecta; order Lepidoptera; family Papilionidae; genus Papilio; species Papilio slateri. Next base: position 2,460 of record DWTW01002546.1, read on the forward strand.
TTACTAAGTTTTTGTTGTGTTAATGTTGGCAAAAGATGTTCTGGGTGTATGTGTCCCAAAAAAACTAATGCATTATATTTCTAAAGTATCAACTTAGTTAGGCGTCGTATAAATAGGGTCCACAAGGGGTGGCGAGCGAGTCTCGATGAAAAATTACAGGTGCCTTCCTCTTTCGGTTTTTGTCACTGCTCGTGGGTGTCAACCCTACAATTAACAAGGAATTATTTGATGAAAAAATAAGGTCTTGTTTCTACTGAACCAAGCAGAATAAATGTAGATAGCATTTACTATTGTCACTTATTTGGTTTACCCCATTTTTTAAATCATGCAGGAAAGTAATGACTATTCTTCTTATGTTATTATGCCCCTTACTCAACAATCATCGAAATCATGACTCCAGCTAAAGTCATCATCCTTAATGTATGTAACAGTGGTAGAGCTCTGCGCAAGCAGCGGCGTTTCATGAATTGACCGTCGAAATCGGGAAGGAACCACAACTCGCTCAACATCGCTCAACACGACTAACCTCCTAATTTTATCGATACCATCTTGATGGTTGACATTCTACTACCACGCGGTTTTCGCATAACTTCTTACCTCACACAACTGCCTCGTCGAATGATCTGTCTTGGGTGGTAGAAAAAAGCATACTCCTTCTTTAAAGGCCGGCCGTAGATATGCTGCCAGCCTTTAAAGAAGGATGAGTCTTTAAAGAAGAAACATCTGAGGAACTGTAGATACAGTTCCTCAGATCTTGCGGATGTTCATGGACGGCGGCGATCACTTAACTTTAGGCATCTCATGCTAGTTTACCCTTTTCTCTTATAAAAAAATGTGCTTCTGCGTTTGATTTTGATTCGTATGTGTCGTATGTGTCGAACACAAAAGCTAGCAACGTATCTACAACTCATTATTGTTGCCAATGTCTATGGATGATCACTAACTTCACTAGAATCGCTTACTGGTTTGCCTTTTTCTTCCATAAAACAGTATAGATATAAAACATCTAGATTAATTGAAACAATCTCGATTTAGTAAGAACAAGATTAATTTAAACTAAAGCGAATGGCGCTATCCGACACTGTCCGTCGCATTGATATTGATGACGACTGTACGCGGCGTCTCATGTACACTGACACGGCAACTTCTCTCCTTCCATCTCGTTGTTCATTTATATTGATGACTTTTTGTTGCGGAGTACTCTGAAAGGAAGAGAAACACATCCATTACCTTGAATAACTAAAGTAATGTTATGAAGTTTATTATTATCATCAGAATCAGCTTGAAGAAGCCTGACATTTGCCTCCTCCGAGGATCTTCCCATGCCGTCTTTATCCGATGGACTCCTGCAACCTCATCCTGATATGATCCAATACCTTATTACCAATACCAAGTAATTTTATTATTCTATTATTGTGGATACTTATAATTTTATGACATGAACTGAAGAATAGAATTTAACATAAAAAATATTTTCTGTTTACAAACTGTTTAGACGCAACCATAAATAAATTACAACCCCCTGTAAACAAGACCCCGTAAGAAAGAAAAAGCATATAAATAAGAAAGCTTTAAAGGAAGCTTTTAGTCCCTTAACTTCTTTTTCTACTTCACTTCTTTAAATTCGTTATACTTCTCCGTTGTTTGGTTTTACCAGCGTTTTTATTGGTTTCGCATTGATGACATGAGCAGCATGCTGGCAACTCTATCCTTTGCAAATATTAAGAAAAATACAAGTATCAAATTACCTAAGCGCAGTACTGTGAACGCTGTAAAGGCGTGTCACGCGACGGAATAAAATATGGCTGACATATTTTTTCACTGGTTTGAATCACTACTGGTATAAGTTACGAGTTATTTACGTAACGTAAGCTGTGAATTATAAAAATGAAATTAATGTTTTTCAAGAATAAAATACTGCATATAAATAATTAACACAGCACTTGCGAACATAAAATTGTACTTATTACTCACAAATGGAATATGGCTGATAATTGCTTAAACCAAATTTTATTACTCTAAAGATTGTTGTTGAACACATTGGTAGACTTCCATAGCCGGCTCGACCAGTGAAGTGCCACGACCTCACAAGGGATTTGCGTGAAGTATGAGCGATGAGTGACATGCCGGAGTCTTGATCTCCTTGCCCTCCCCCATTCTTTTCTTTTCTATTTCCTCCTCCTGTATTCAACATAAAGGATGGTAAAGCAATTGTAACTCATCTGTTCGTTGCTGATGTTTATGGGTAACGGTAGTAATTTAAAATCAAATGAACCGTACGTTCATTTGCCTCAACAAACACAGCGCCTGCTAGTGTAGGTCAAATAGGTGTAGCAGAACTTTCTCGATCATTATACGTATTAAATTTAAGATGATGAAAAACATTGTCCACAATTAAATATATATTTATTAGATTTAATGGTAAACTCACTTACTAACCACCAGGGTTATTGCACCATCGTTCACCACATTTGAGATTTAACAATTTACATAAAAACCAGGTAGTGATTGCTACCACCGTTCAACTCAATAATTCTAAAAAAACGATAGAGTTTATTTTTTACACTTAACTGTAAGCCAACTGTTAAACCCAAATAAGAGGTATTTCTTAGAAATTCCTCCCCATCCTTGCATAATTTCAATTTCTACTCCGACAACGCGCAGCATTAAGCAAATGTATTCATGAGGTGTGTACGTTGAGAAAATATTAAACTTTGACTTATTTATTACTTGTATAGCAAAAAAGGTTGGGCTTTTATTGTAAGTTAACTTTTTCCGCAAATAATTCATCATTTTTTTTAAATATCTAAGCTCTCAAGCCTTCTAAACAGACTGACTGAGACAGAGGTAAACGCTTTTAAATATTCACAAAGTCTATGAAACAAAACCTCGCCAAACAAGGGTTAAAGTTTTCAGCAAAGATCAGGCGCCAAACTAAGCTTCATTAATTTATAAGAAAGTTATTTAAAATACAGAAATTCAGATTTATAATAGTTATTTCATCTCACGAAAGCATGTTTTCCTTGGGTGTTGACGCATACGGACACGAGCTCTTTTGTGCGTTACTTCAAGCAGCCGAAGCGTTAGAAAGTTCATCGATAGGTATCAAAATCATTGATTTAAAGTATATATACAAATTTGTAATAAATAACTGTTCATTAAATACAAGTACGATAAAATATAAATTAAAATCAATATAATTGCTATATTGAGTTCGAGGTGGCAGATCGCAGAAGGAGCTTATAACTTCTCGAAGCTAATATTCGTACTAACATTCAAATAAGATAATTGAGATAATTTAATTAAGCGTTTAGTAAAAAAATGGTGTAACCCACATTAAAAACTGTTATTATTAAAACTCTGAATAACAAAACCTATTCAAACTCATTTTTTATTCTTCACATTGCGCGCTGACGTCCGATAAATTTATTCATAAAGTTAAGGAAAGTTTAAGTCAATTATTTAAGGTTAGAATTCTTTTTCTGTTTACATAGGTTATCCAAACAGGCATTTGAATTATTATCGAGATATAAGTTTCCAGTCAGTTCTTATATATTTAATAAATCTCATACTGCTATAAATAACTTTTGATTTTCACTTTATTAAAAAAATTAATAAGAATTTCTTACATTATTGCGATTTGAAAAAAAAAGAGCTATAGAATTGAAAATAGGTAGGTAGGTGGAGGTACCTAGTACAGGCTACATGCAACAAATACTATTACATATAATACTGTTATATTATTACACGCTGTGCCCCGCGGTTTTACCTGCCGCACCGTTTAATTTTAACTAAATACTATACTGATTTTCAAAGAGTTAGAGTAATTCCGAATATCGCTCGACTCCCTTTTACATCCTCGCTTAGTGTCTTTTTTCTTTCCTTAGGGTCTTAGCGCGGTATTAAATAGCTTATAACCTTCATTTATGACAGGGTTGTCAAATGAAAAAAGAATTTTACAAATCCATATGTTTGTTCCTGAGATTAGCGCGTCCAAACAAACAAACTTTTCAGCTTATTAAGTATAGATTAAATATATTACGAAGAAAGTGTTAATCAGACTAGATAAGAACTCGGAATCATTTATAAAGACGTCTTGCCAAACGGTGAATTTTTCTTCCTTTAAGTAAATAAAACTCCAATCGGAGACAAATCCAATTTTCATTCCGCTGCCTTGTTAGACTCATCCCGGATTTCACTGGGCTCATTTTTAACGGTCCTTTTTTATTTTCACACAATTTCATTCTAACGTACGAGTATCGCAATTTAAGAACGAGTTCAGTTATTGAATCTTTCATTACGAATCTGCTTAGAGTATTAAGTATTAGTTGAAAATTGTTTCAGAAGAAAATAACTAATTATTTTGTGACAAAATGCCTGTCCCTGATTCTTTTAAGACCATCTGTGTCTCGTAGATTTGATAGTAGTACGCCGTTACGAAAGCGTTACAACAATAAAAGTATAAGAATTGATTCCCTGATCATCATTCAAGATCTAGCTGCTTAGCAGGAATGTTTATTTCTTTCGAACTGTTTTCCGATGCAGTTAGGTAACTTGCACTTTTTTATAACCAGCCTACTTTCGAACTGATACTTAATGAATAGGATATTTTAAGATAATTGCTAATAATTTAATACATTTATATAAGCTTAAGAAATAAGTCTTAAAAATGAATTGATATTAAGTTAATAAAGATCGTTTTAATATATCGTACGTCTAGAATAAAATATAAAACCTTATTAGACTTAAGAACTAAACTTTATTTTATTTTAGCATATTTGATGACTACTATTAACATATATACGATTTAAAATAATTTTGATTATGAAATATTTTTGCAATAAAATGTTATTATAATATTATATGACTGCTGGGCTTTTTATAGTGTCGAGGATTTTTTTAAATTACGAAAATAATATTTTTTTGCTAGTTATGTAAAGTTTTATTTTCTATAATTCGATTCCTTGCAAAATCGCAAGAATTGATGTAGATTTTGTCAACTTTTTAATTAATTATGTGTTTTTCCTTGACTTGTAATTATTTAATTACCAATAAATCTATATTTCTATAACCCAGAGAGGTTTATAAACTATTTTGCTTTAAAAAGGTAAGACCCCTTCTCCTACCGATCCAATCAGGCCAATTCATGACCGGAGCTGAGATTCCCCAAGGAGCCTTCGGACTTAGTTACTCTTTAAGAGATTTATGTTAAACACCTCCTGTGCTGACACCTCACGTTCGATGTAATTGTAAATGCCTCCTTGAGGCAAACAGTGACATATGATTCACAGAAACCGACTATGTATTTTTACACGATAAATCTCTTTAACTTATCTATTATAATTTATAGCCAGTTAAACTTGTTTTCAATAACAAATATGCTAGATTACTTTTAAAACATCTATTCAGTCGTGAAATCATCATTTTTTTAACCAGTGACCACAGCAGTCAAGGCGGTCCTAAAAAAAGGATTTTCCATTCCAATAACATGTCTTTGGTTTGGAACTTTAATAGTTGGACATTAAATAAAATTATCATTCAAATTATGATAGTTTTATGACAGTTAATATGCATAAAGCGCTAAGCAATTATACATGAAATGATAAATGAGAATTGGTGTTATTAAAATAACTGAATTCTTCGGCGTCTTCCGCTATCGAGAGACCGTTGTACCTTGTCTTCGCAGTCGTCACCGAGAGAAAGGAGTGATGATATTTATCTAGGACACTAGGAACAATAGGGAATCCTCTCTATTCCGTTTAGCGAGGTTGCACCACAGTAGCAGGACTATAGGGAAAGAAGACGGTATTCCCCGCACCCATTTTCTTTGTCGTTTAGTTCACAGTTCACACGTGTTCCTCGGACTTGCTCATGAGTTGAGAGACACGTGTGAACTATGATCTGTCTCGTGTATTATCAAGTACAGTGCAACACATAACGAGAATGATACATTAATAAAGATTTATAAGTCATTTATTTCGCAAGATAGTTTTAACTAGTTGCAGGCTCGTGGTAAATGGCACGTTACACAATCACTGCGGTCCAACGGTACGGAATATGTTGTATTCTGTGACGTCAACTTATAAACGAATGGATGTGGTATATTAATTAAATATCGGAATATCATAGATAAAAAAAAAAACATTTTTTTATTAATTTATACTTTTGTTAATGTGAAACTATTATATAATCTAATTTTCATTTTTTTTAAAGTAAATGTAGTTAGGATGAACATGAAGTGTATGAACTTCAAGATAGAGAAGAGAGATTAAAAAAAGAGGTACGCCACTGAATTATCATCCGACTCAGGTCTGGTACACGAGTATTCAGTTTAATACGCTTACATTATAGACGTTACAGTTTTAAACATACGCAATATAGTGGTAATATAAACAAATTTTATTCGCATATTAGAAATTATCGTTAAATCTAACAATATCAGGTTCGCGGTTTTGACGCAATGGACTCAATATCAACAGTTAAAGAATTTCGATGATACTTAACTGTTCGTGGCGAGAAAGATGATTTTGAAAGCTATAATATGGACAATTAATATTTAATATTAATATTACAATGAATATTGAGAATTACTGCACTTAATTATAATTGGGTAGGTAATCATCTTCTTGTTTAAAGTTCTGGAGACAACCGTACCATAGTTATTGATTGCCTGCCTACATTCGCGGTATGCGTACAGTATTATCGAATAATCTTACCCCTTTGGTCCACCACATAGCACGTTATTCAATATATATTACATTTATCATGCAATAAAATTGTTATTACAATTGATATTTTATAGCATTCATAACCAAACAAAGAAGAAGGTCTTATGGAAGATAGAATTATTAAAGAACTTTCGTGAAACATTATTAACTGAATAATTAATTAATCTGCTTAACTCATGGTGCGCGTACTTCGGTGTAGGTACCGACAAGTTTCGGACCTGCCAGAGGAAGTATCGAAAATACTATTGACCGTCTAATATGCCGCCGATTGGTGTTATAACAGAATGATATCACAGCAGTCTGCTCATTACTCGATCACGTAGAACTACTTTAATATCTGAATGCAAATCGCTACACAATATTATTATGCATATCGTGTACTGTTTACAATTATAATAATCCAAATCTAGGCCGCTCATTGTCAGCCGTGACGCGGCGAAGGACCTAGCGCGACGTAACACTTTGACGTGATCTGATTAATTACATTTGTAGTTATTTGTAGTGGCCAAGCAGCCACTTACGTTTTTTCTTCGCTGCGAGGCGAAAGAACGCCAACAAATCCCTAGAAACCGCTCCAAGACGGCAAATCATTCAGGGATAAGTCACTTGTTTGCGGTGCGGCGGTTAATCGTCTTCTTGTAACAAACTTATCTTACAGTATCAATTCCAATTGTATGGATGAAGACTTACGGTCTTTCATTTTTGTCACAAATGTTGAATTTTTTCGCCGCGCCAACAAACATAAGTTGACACCTGGCCTTAGAGTCTGTAGCCCAGTATGAAGTCCCAGGCTATAATAAGAGTACCGTACACCCTTGTCTCTCAGTAACGTTAGTTCTTGGGACTCTAGAAGAATTCGTGAGAGGTTAGGTTACAGTTGGACTGACTTCCTTGACTGACCTTATCTTCTTGTACTTCCGGGAGGACGCCAAAATGGGGTTGTTCCATGTTTAACGATTATAAATGATATCTTGAGTATTACATAACATAAATAGATAGATAAAGTTTAAAATGATTAGCTATAATAACCGGTAACTGGTTGAAAAAAGGCAGGCAATTTTAATACATTTTTTCACGTGACTATACATGTGCAATTTTAATTAAGTTTGAATTATTCAGTTTTAAATTAGTTGTATAATGCGGTAATATTTTACTATAATATTAATAGCAAAAGAAAGAATCATCTACGTGATCGACAGACAGGATGTACCATACCATAGTGCCCTAGTTAATGTATAATTACAAAAAACCGACTTCAAAGACTTTTAGCGAAAATCCCGAATAACTGGATCGGGTTAAAAATTAAATGGGACTAATCTGGAAACAAAAACTACCGATTGCAAAAAAAATTTTCCAGATCAATTGATAAATTTCGAAGTTCTGAGGTAAGACGTAAAAAAACACAAGTGAATTTGGAACCTCCCCTTTTTTTTGAAGTCGGTTAAAAAGAATTTGAAATTGGAATTCGAATTTTGTACAATGATATAATATTTTTAAAGTTTTCGTAATCCACGTATTTAGTTGCTAAACTGAGCTTGAACTGAGAAATAATGCGACAGTTTGTTTGACTATTCTGGTTTTTCTGAAACATTTATTTGATTTGCGACGTATTTTCTATAGACCTAACAAGCTGCATCCCATTGTTTGTTGCAAATAGCTCACAAGGTAAGAAATACGATACGCACATTAGTAG
>DWTW01002547.1:0-10878 GCA_018246275.1 Papilio slateri
ACTAAATTCCCAGAAACCGAAGTTACTCCCCCCGCTTCCCCTGCATCGCTCACGCGCGCCCTGTTCGTTTTATTCAAATTTTACTTTTCAAAGGACTTATGGGCCACCCTGTAGAAGTTCTTTAGTGACTTTTTGTTATTAAAGTTTATTTCATGTTTTATTCATAATGACAAACTGTGTATTTGTATTTAGAATGTTTTATATATTTAGTTAATATCTCGAGGGAATTATGTCAACGTTAAGTATTCATCATCAGTGTCATGATGATGTATGGTAAGTATTATATATCATTTAAAAGCTTCTAAGCATGCAAGTGTACGCTCCTGTAAAAGTATAATTTGTGGATCACTTTCATTGTACGTCTGACACTCAACTACTTGTATTTTTATAAATATTATCGTCTCCCTGCAAATAGGTCTGGTCTATCTGGTTCGAAAGGGGCGTAAGGCAGTAACGGGACGTTTCATAAAATTTTACATTGCCATTGTTATTTATACTAATATAAAGAGAAAATATTTGATTGTTTGTCCCGGATAAACTCGAACGGATGTTAAAAATTCTTTTATGGTAAGCTCTTCGTTCGGCGGGTAGTATAAATATATTTTTTGTTTATCTATCTACACGAGCGACGCCGTGGCTGGCTAGTATACATATATAAATAAATAGGGTTGACAAGCAAAACACAGGGTTGTGAATTGGATTTTATATTGCAAAGTCCAGGAGCTCATCGTCAGGGTAGGTAAATTTTTATCAGCCAATCGTCCTGCACGTCTCGCCACTTAATCCATAAATGTTTCAAGAATGTACGATGTTATTTATTTTTGTTTTTTTTTTCTAAATTGCATAAAAGTATTAATTAATCTTCTACCACTATTATTGTACTGCTCTGGCGCGGCTCCTTGTAATACTTTTCCTCGATAAAAATCTACGATTTGTCTACATATTATATTCCATGACATTTATAGTCTTCGAATACATCGGGGAATTTTTTCTTTCTTTTTTAGGACAAGCAAGCAAAATTTCGGAAAATATTAGAGGCCAAAGCTACCGACAGAAAAGTGAAGATCGCTCGTCCGCCCATGCAGCGCCGCGAGAGAGACTACCTTGAGATATCTGAGGACCGTCACATTGCTGCATTACGAGAATGTGCTAAAAACATAAGACCACCTCCTATGCTTAAGTCGTGGGAAAGAAAGATTAGAAGTCTTATACCTCTCAAGCTACGCAATGCTTTTCCGGCACTTACCGAAGAACTAATTAATGAAAGCAAACATGAGTGGGATAAACATCTACACGAATTTGCAGTTAAAACTATCATTCGAGACGTGCCTGGTGTTCCTCGAAAGCGCTATCAAGAGCCCTATTTTAAATATAAAGGCATCACAGAGAACCATGGAAAAATGCTTAAACGTAGAAAAAAAATGCAAAGTGAAGCGTTAGCTTTACATCCATTTATAAGGCTTATTCTTGAATCAGCCGAAAAAATGTTCCCGCATTGTATAATACATTTAAAAAATTACCATATGAAAGGGCCTATAGAACTAGAAGAGTTCGAGATTAAAATCATGGAAGAAATAAAGCGTGCGGACTATCTCGTCTCTAGTACGTGGTATTCTATATTAATCCAATGGCTTAAGAATCCCAGATGTTTAAAAAACATGCGTCCAAAAAAGATTCCAGAATTTGTAAGCTGCGCTTCAAAAATGATATCGATTCAAATACAAGAACTAATGCGTAGGTCGATTAATGCTATAATAGATGACCTTGATGATTCTGAATCTGTCCCGATTTTACGTTTAGAGCTACGTTTCGATGGAGAATTTTATTATTATCCAACGCTTGATAATGTTTTTGAAGTTTTTCACAATATTGCTGATGCCATTTCTAACATTTCACAAAGACTTATGCCTATAGAAGAATATCTTAAAATTCCATATTTTAATGACGCTGTACCTGTAGTGTACAATGAGTGGTTGCGAAACAATGGCCACGAGAGACTGCAGAAACAACTGGACCATGTATTTTTACCACTTTTTACGTATCTAGATGATTTAAGAAAGAAGTACGATATGCTTTATGGTCATCCCGCAAAAGCTGCTCTACTTCAATTCATTAATGAAACTGAGGATTTTGATAAAGCCCGTAATAAGATCAAGTATTTTCAAACTATCGATTCTAATATTACTGCTACCCTTGAGAATGAATATTTTATTTGTGCTGTAGTTGGCCAATTAGAAATGGTTAGTGGCTTAAAACAAAAAGCTAATGAATTTATTAATGATATTATAGATGGTTTAGTTAAAGCTCATATGAATGAAAATGACAGCATTTGTTCTGAATTTGAAAAAATAGCTGAAAAAGCTTTAAGGGAACCTAAAAACGCCGCCGAATTAATAGAACAAGGTGTATATATTCTTCATGCTAAGACTGTCTTGGTCGAGACGTTAAAAGAAAGAATCATGAATCAAATCAATATCATATCAAATCTCTTAGAAATGACTTCATTAACAAAGGAGCATGTCGCCTCAAACACTCGCACAGTGAACTGGCTCACCGATATCAAACCCATTTTTGAAAAAAATGCTGCTGCATATGAAACCTTCAAGGGAGACATGGAAGACAATTTACAGAGTAAGATAGCATTTCTTAACAAAGAGGTACTTGAAATTACGCCTTATATAGAACTTCTAGACAGCATGGACGATGTTAATCATACGCTCGAATATTTAGAGTACTTACGTAAACTTGCACATCGCTTGCAGGATTGCGATAAACTAGTAATTTGGATTAATAATGAAGAGACTACTTTTAAATTTCCTAATACTAGTTATCCCGATTTGGAAGAACTAAAAGAATTAATAATTCCATTTTATAACTTAGTTCATTTAGTACATCGGTGGAAGCGTAGCTTTTATACGTGGATGGACGGTCCATTTGAATTTATGGACCATTTACAAATAGAACAAGATCATGATTTCTATTACAAGGAATTTTTAAAACTTTCAAAAAATTATAGAAATAAAATAAAACAACAAATTGCTGAAGGCGTCGAAAAACGATTTCAAGGTTTAGTAGACGACCCTGACGTTAATAATCTGCCTGCTCCAATGAAATTGTGCGCACAAGCTATTGCGGAGCTCAAGGACTGGCGACCCAACGTACAAATGGCGCACATAATGTGTAACCCTGCATTAGAACAGAGACATTGGGATGATATGTCACATATAGCCGGCTTCGATTTAACACCAACTGCTGGTACCACATTAAGAAAAATTATTAATTTTAATCTATGGGAGGACCTTGATCAATATGAAATTATAAGCGTCGCTGCTACAAAAGAATTGGCTTTAATAACTAATTTAAATAAAATGATGGCTGAATGGGTTGATATATGTTTTAAAACAAGTCCATACAAGGACACTGGAATATTTATACTATCAGGCCTAGACGATGTTCAAAGTGTTTTAGACGATCATATAGTTAAGACGATTGGAATGCGAGGATCTGCATTTGTTAAACCTTTCGAGGCTCAAGTTAGGGCATGGTACGAAAAAATTGTCAGAGTTAATTCCACTATTGATGAATGGGGCAAGGTACAAAGTCAGTGGTTATATTTGTTGCCAATATTTTCTTCCAAAGATATTGTAGCTCAAATGCCTGAAGAAGGAGTCATGTTTGTTGAAGTAAATAACATTTATCGCCGATATATGGGAAGCGTCGATAAAGATCCTCATGTTTTAGAAATTGCTGGGGGCATTGGAGTACTAGAATCATTTAAAACTGCTTCGGCTTTGTTAGAAAAAATTAACGATGGTGTGAATGATTATTTGGAAAAGAAACGCTTATATTTTCCTAGGTTTTTCTTTTTATCTAATGACGAGATGTTAGAGATTCTTTCAGAAACTAAAAACCCGTTAAAAGTTCAGCCACACTTGAAAAAGTGTTTTGAAGGTATAAATAGGCTTGTATTTGATGTACAATATAATATAAGTGCTATGATATCAATGGAAGGAGAACAAGTAGAACTTCTTGAAATTATTAATGTAGCAGCTGCAAGGGGATCTGTTGAAAAATGGCTTGTACAAGTAGAAGATCAAATGCTTAAAGCGGTAAAATCCGAAACAGAATTATCTTATTACGACTACCCTACAATGGGCCGTGTTGATTGGATTTTATCTTGGGAAGGTATGGTCGTATTGGCTATATCGCAAATATATTGGGCTATAGACGTTACTGAATGTTTGAATACACATAAACTAAGTGAACTTGAAACTTTCCACGCTAATTTAACCCAACAACTTAATGAAACAGTTGGTGTCATACGTCGCCCAGATTTGACTAAATTAAACAGTATAACTGTCAAAGCACTAATTGTTATTGACGTTCATGCAAAAGATGTTATACTAGAACTTATTGGAAAAAATGTGATTGAAGTAACAGATTTTCAATGGCTTGCGCAGCTACGATATTATTGGGAAGAAGAAAAAGTCGCAGTAAAAATAATAAATGCCGTCGTAGCCTACGCTTATGAATACTTAGGAAATTCAGATCGCTTAGTTATAACTCCTTTGACAGATCGATGCTATCGGACACTAATAGGAGCTTACTACTTACATTTAAATGGTGCTCCTGAAGGCCCAGCTGGTACAGGTAAAACCGAAACCACCAAAGACTTAGCTAAAGCTTTAGCTGTACAGTGTGTCGTATTCAATTGTTCCGATGGTTTAGATTATAAGGCTATGGGAAAATTTTTCAAAGGATTAGCTTCGTGTGGCGCTTGGGTTTGTTTCGATGAATTTAATCGCATTGAAGTAGAAGTCTTGTCTGTAATAGCTCAACAAATTCTATGTATTGTTCAAGCCGTAAGACAGCATTTAGAAGAATTTGAATTCGAAGGAACAACATTAAAGTTAAATCCAGCATGTTACGTGTGTATTACAATGAATCCTGGATATGCGGGACGCTCTGAACTACCAGATAATCTTAAAGTGCTATTTCGAACAGTTGCAATGATGGTACCCGATTATGCCATGATAGGGGAAATATCATTATATTCTTTTGGGTTTATAGATGCTCGTAGTCTATCTGTTAAGATTGTGACAACTTATCGCCTATGCTCAGAACAATTATCTTCTCAAAATCACTATGATTATGGAATGCGAGCGGTTAAAACTGTGTTATCTGCTGCGGGAAATTTAAAAAGAAATTTCCCAAACGAAAGTGAACGCATTCTACTCTTAAGATCCATAATAGACGTTAATTTACCTAAATTTCTATCATTTGACGTTCCATTATTCGAAGGTATAATATCTGATTTATTTCCTGGTGTAACATTACCTAAGCCCGATTATGAAAACTTTTTAAATGCATGTCGAGAAAGATGTGAAGTAAATAACCTCCAACCTATGGAGTGTTTCTTGATTAAAGTTATACAGACGTATGAAATGATGATCGTCAGACATGGATTTATGTTAGTAGGTGACCCATTTTCTGGAAAATCAATGACCTTAAAAATATTATCAGAATCTCTGTCACTAATGGAAGAAAAGAATCAAGCTGGTGGATGTCAATGTACATATAAAGTACTTAATCCAAAAGCCGTAACGATGGGGCAACTTTACGGTGCTTTTGATCCCATATCATACGAGTGGACTGATGGTATCGTAGCAACTATGTTTCGAGACTTTGCATCCGAGGATACGCCTGTAAGGAAATGGATAGTTTTTGATGGTCCTGTCGATGCAGTATGGATTGAAAACATGAATACTGTTTTGGACGATAATAAAAAACTGTGCCTTACTTCAGGTGAGGTCATTGCGATGTCCAATGTAATGTCTATGATTTTTGAAGTAATGGATCTTTCGCAGGCATCTCCTGCTACTGTGTCGAGATGTGGTATGATATATATGGAATCTTCATCGTTTGGTTTTATGCCTTTTTACAAATCGTGGTTAAATACCTTAAATCCTATTTGGCTTGAAGAAAATGAAGAATATATATTCAACATGTGTGAATGGTTATTTGATCCATTAATTTTGTATGTACGCAGAGATTGTAACCAACTCGTAAAGGCCGGTGAAGTAAATTTAGTAATCAGTACTCTTCGACTTATAGAAATGCTAATGGACAACGCAATAGAAGGTGAAGAAGATACTAAATATACACGAACATGGTTTTTAGCTTCTCTCATGTCTGCGCTAGTTTGGGGCGTGGGTGGAATACTAAATATTGACTCACGCGATAAGTTTGACGATCTAGTTAAAGAATATTTAAGGGGAGATAAAGGTATACCACATGAAATAGAAAGAATTGACGTATCGATTCCAACAGAGGGTAAGTTAATTGACCATTATTACCAGTACAAAGGTAAAGGTTGTTGGAAATATTGGCAAGATACTTTAAAAACTGTTCAGGTAAAAGAACAGATCAATTTGTTACAAACGGTAATACCAACTTTAGAGACGGAAAAATATATTTCACTTCTTAGGCTACACACTAAATTCGCTCAACCTTTATTACTAATAGGACCAACTGGTACAGGAAAAAGTTTTTATGTCCAAAATTTTTTAATGAACGAATTAGATATGGAAAAGTATACACCAGGGTTTATAACGTTTACAACGACAACTAGTGCTAATCAAACCCAAGACTTGGTTATCTCAAAATTAGTCAAAAGAAGGAAGAATAACTACGGGCCTACAAAAGGCAAAAGAGCGATTATATTTATCGATGACATGAACATGCCTGCTAAGGAAGTATACGGTGCTCAGCCAGCTATTGAATTATTAAGGTTGTATTTCGATCAAAAACATTGGTATGATTTAAAAACAACTGAAAACTTATACATTCACGATACTTTTTTCTACGGTGCTATTGGCCCTGTAGGAGGAAGCCGTCAATTGATTTATCCGAGAATGTTACGTCATTACAACGTTTACTCTATAAATGAATTTTCGAAAGAGAGTATGACAAAAATCTTTACTACTTTATTACAATTAGGTTGGAGAAGAAATGGATTTGGTCAGGACACCCAGCCGGTGATAGTTAACATAATAGCGGCCACGATGAACATATACGAGCAAGCTGCAGAGGGTCTCAGGCCAACGCCAGCAAAATCGCACTATATATTTAATCTGAGAGATTTCTCGAGAGTTATTCAAGGATGCGCATTACTTAGAAAAGAATCAGCTGATAACAAAAAAACTTTTCCACGAGTATGGGTTCATGAAATAATGCGTGTGTTTTATGACCGATTGGTGGATGAAACAGATCGTACTTGGTTTTATAACTTGCTTAAAATTTCAACTCGAGATTTTATGAAAGAAACCTTTGAGTCAGCCTTAGATACATATGCAACAGATAAGGGTGATGTTACTCAGGAAAGTATAAAAAGTATGATGTTTGGCTGCTTTTTGGATACCGATAGTCTTGAAGGTGAACGACGATATGAAGAAATTCCGTCAAGGGAGTCTATTTTAAATGTTGCAACGACAATGTTAGCGGAATATAATGCTATGCATAAAGCTAAAATGACAATCGTCTTGTTCGACTATGCTTTAGAACATTTATCGAAACTTTGCAGGTTACTTTCAATGCCTTCAGGTAATGCATTATTAGTAGGCGTAGGTGGTTCTGGTCGACAGTCCCTGACCCGCTTAGCTGGCACCATTTTAGGACAGACAGTTTTTCAACCAGAGATTACAAAATCTTATAGCGTCAAAGATTGGCAAGATGATATTAAATTAGTTTTACGAGAGTCTGGAGGTCTTAATAAAGATACTACGTTCCTATTTACTGAAAGTCAAATAAAAGAAGAAGTGTTCATACAAAACATGGATAGTTTACTTAATTCGGGTGAAGTCCCAAATTTATATGGTTTAGATGAAAAACAAGAAATTCTCGAATTAGTACGCTTAGCAGCTCAAGGAGGTAATAGAAATCTTGATATTAGTCCTCTACAAATTTTAGCTTTTTTTGTAGCACGTTGCAAAGTTAAGCTACATATAGTCTTATGTTTTAGTCCGATAGGGAATGCTTTTAAAACAAGATTACGACTATATCCCTCTTTAGTAAATTGCTGTACTATCGATTGGTATGACAGCTGGCCCGAAGACGCTTTAGAAATGGTTGCCAATTTTTATATGGTCAAAGTTAATGTGTCGGATAAGATAAAATCAACTGCCGTGATAGTATGCAAACAATTTCATGTAGATGCACGTGTTATATCCGCTGACTTCTTTAATCAGTTTGGAAGGAAGACTTACGTAACTTCCGCTTCTTATCTGAATTTAATTAAATCATTTACAACTCTTACCAACAGAAAGCAACGGGAGTTGAAAGCTGCAAAGCTGAGGTACACAAATGGTTTAGATAAACTAAGCCAGGCTGCAGAAGCAGTTTCAATTATGCAACACGATTTAAATGCATTAAAGCCACAACTTATGGTAATGGCTGCAAAATCCGCTAAGATGATGCAAGAAATAGAAGTAGAAACCGCCATAGCTGATAAAGCAGCGGCACAAGTTAGAGAAGATCAAAAGGTTGCCAACGTGCAAGCGGCTGCTGCAGAAGAATTGAAAAAAGATTGTGAAGCTGATTTAGCACTTGCATTACCAATTTTGGAAGACGCTATTGCTGCATTAAATACGTTAAAGCCAGCTGATATAACCATTGTTAAGTCTATGAAAAACCCACCAGCAACTGTTAAATTGGTAATGGCAGCAGTTTGTGTAATGAAAGGTATTCCCCCTGATAAAATACCCGACCCTAACAATCCAGGTAAGAAAATGCTAGATTATTGGGGTCCTAGTAAACGAGTATTAGGTGATATGGGTTTCTTAGATTCCTTGAAAAATTTTGATAAAGACAATATTCCAGTTGCCACGATGCAAAAAATTAGAAAAGAATATTTATCTAATAAAGACTTTAAGCCGCATATTATAGCCAAGGCATCTACAGCTGCAGAAGGACTTTGTAAATGGATAATTGCTATGGACATGTACGATGCGGTCGCAAAAGTAGTAGCTCCGAAAAAGGCAAAGCTGGAAGCAGCTGAAAGAGAATTTTCTGAAACAATGGCGATATTGGAAGAAAAAAAGGCAACAGTAGCTCGTTTGGAAGCTAGACTAGCCGAGTTGAATGAAGCATTGGAAGAAGCCAATATTAAGAAAAAGGCCTTGGAAGATGAAGTACAGTTATGTATAGATAAATTATATCGAGCGGAAAAACTTATCGGTGGACTAGGAGGTGAGAAAGTACGTTGGACAGCGGCTGCTGCTAACCTTCAAACGTTATTCGATAACCTCGCGGGGGATATTTTAGTATCCTGTGGGATCATAGCTTATCTTGCTCCGTTTACATTACCGGTAAGATTAAAAGTAACTGAAGAATGGAGGAAACTTATTATAGATCTGGATATGCCTCATTCTCCAACCTTTTTGTTGAAAGATGTTTTAGGAACCGATATTAAAATACAAAATTGGTGTATCGCAGGCTTACCAAGAGATTCTTTTTCCATAGACAATGGTGTAATTTTAGATAATTCAATGCGATGGAGTTTGTTAGTTGATCCTCAAGGCCAAGCAAATAAATGGATTAAAACAATGGAGAAGCCTAACGATTTACAAATAATGAAATTCACCGATGGAAATTATATGAAAGTCATTGAAACATGTTTGGAATATGGGAAGCCAGCATTGATAGAATGTGTTCTTGAAGATATAGAAGCTCCATTAGATCCTATTTTGATGAAAAACACTTACATTCAAGGCGGAAAGGAATTTATTGCACTGGGAGACAACGTTATTGAATATCATCCACATTTTAGGCTTTACATGACAACAAAACTTAGAAATCCGCATTATCTACCCGAAGTATTTAATAAAGTCACTCTCATAAACTTTGCCTTGACAAAAGAAGGTTTAGAAGATCAACTACTAGGAATAGTAGTAGCAAAAGAACGCCCAGATTTACAAGAAAAACGTGAACAATTAATTGTGCAAGGTGCTGCGAATCGCACAGCGCTAAAGCAAGTGGAAGACGATATACTACGAACATTACAAGAATCCAAAGGTGATATTTTAGAAGACGAAACGGCGATTGAAGTTCTTGATTCTTCTAAGCTTCTAGCCGTTGATATTATGAAAAAGCAAGAAGCTAGTCTAGAAACTGAAGAAATCATTGAAAAGTTTAGATTAGGTTATAGACCAATAGCGTCACACTCAGCCGTTCTTTACTATTGTGTAACTGAATTACCTAATGTTGATCCAATGTATCAGTATTCACTGACCTGGTTTATTAATTTATACATATTATCTATTGAGAATGCTAATAAATCTAAAGATTTAGACAAAAGATTAAAATTTTTAAAAGAAACTTTCACTTACAATTTGTACAGCAATGTATGCCGATCACTCTTTGATAAAGATAAACTTATGTTTTCGTTCATTATGTGCTCTAAAATGATGTTATCTACCAACGAAATGAATCATGACGAATATATTTTCCTTATAACTGGAGGTATTGCTGTTGAAAATCCTCTGAAGAAACCTATCGATTGGATACCAGATAAAGGTTGGGACGAAATATGTCGAATAAATGATTTGTCTGTCTTTAAAGGATTTCAAAAAAGTTTTGTTGACACACCAAATAAATGGAAAGAAATATACGATGAACTAGAGCCCCATACTAAGCCGCTGCCACTGGGATGGGAGGAAAAGTTGACCGCCTTTCAAAAATTACTGATTATTCGAATTTTAAGGCCTGATAAACTAACGGTTGCTATTTCTGAATTTGTAGAAAAGCAAATGGGTCGAAAATATATCACTCCACCACCATTTGATATCGGAAAATCATTTGGCGATTCAAATTGCTTAGCTC